>VYZT01042297.1:30487-47767 GCA_013400735.1 Pomatostomus ruficeps | reverse complement strand
GTTGTTTTGTCTGTCCCATTATATATATATATATATATATATATAATATATTAGTAAAGGACTGTTATTCCTCTTTTCTCATACCATTGCCTGAAAGCTCCTTGATTCCAAAGTTTTGCCAGTTTGGAGGGAAGGGGGTTACATTCTCCTATTCTAAGGAGGCTTCTGCCTTCTTTGGCAAATACCTGTCTTTGAAAACCAGGACATGAAGATAACTTGGCTGGGGCACCCTGACAGGGTTCTCATGCCTTACAACACTCTCTTATGAAGTAGGCAATGTAGCTCATGAATGTAGATTTACATAATGAGATTAGGGCTGAAAAAGTGAACAGCAGGATTCATTTATTCTACATGCCTACTCCAGAAAAAGATGATCATTGTTCATCAATAACGTGCACTGGAGTAAAGAATTCCAGAGAGGACAAACACAGCTGTTGCCAGAGGCACAAAGGAGACAACGTTTGATGAGTTTGGGGAGACTATCACACACTATTTGAGATAATCCTTAAAAACAGCCAACAAAGCTCAGTGTCATTAGCAAACTGTCTGGTTCAGACTAATTTAATGGACCACATTGGCACTTTCAATAAATTATGGCATTTCAGACTGGCTGCACTGGAAGTCAACTTGAGGGCAAGAGGAAGCATGAATCAATTCCTTTTAAAAGGCATTGTTGAAAAAATTATAGTTTAGTCTATTTAAATTATATTGGTGTCAGGGGCAAAATCTGAGATGTTAAGATGATCTTAAAGGTCTTTTTCAACCTTAACAATTTCATGATTCTATGAATATGCATTAATGGCCCAGTAGGTCAGTATTGCAGCATGATCAGGAATGTAACTCTTCCAGGCATAACACAGACTCAGATATTTGAATGGGTCTCCACATGATAACAGGAAAAGACAACGAACTTAATCACATCCTACTGATGCAGGCCTTTCTGTCACAGAGGTTTTACCAGAGTTTCATTTTGAAATTGAACCATAGAGGAAAGAAAAGTTGGACCATATCAGCATAATCTTGACCTTTTCTGACTGAGAGTTACTTCAGTTTCATTTGATTTTTCTAAATTTTGTGTTATATTAATATGATCAAAATATATGCATTTCAATATTCTTTTGATTACAGAAAATATGTAAAGGATACGTTCTATAATTGCCATGAAATCTCTCTACTTTCTAGAAATATATGCAAAGATCACCATATTCAGCATTTGTAGTAGTCCTTTGTACTCACTGCTTAATGCACACATTCAAGAGCTTTTTTCATCAATGTACTATTAATTGATATTACAAACATTAAGACAAACTGGTAACTTGTTTTGTTTCTATTCTTCACAAAAACTCAATCAGCTAGATATCCCTATTTTTTAACTTCTAAACTGTTATATCTCCTTTCATATAGCTTTATCTCTTGACAACAAGAGATGAAAGATGGATAGACAACACCCACTTCTCATGAGCAGTGATGTTTTGGCTATCTAAGGCTGTTAGCTTTGTCAAAACATGATTTTGATGGCTTCCAAAGAAAACTAACATAAAAAGTAATTACCATGCAAAATGAAATGACTAAATTTATTTATATGAGATACAGCTTGATTCAATATATTATATCATGACTTTTAGCAAGACATATTAACAGCCAGTAAGAAACACTCAGTGCTGCAGCATTCTGCAACTCCTTAATGTGGCCTTGTGGTCAGCAGAGTTGTCACTCTGCTGTGACTCCCAGCAGCACTGCAGATGCAGTCTGAATGAGCCATTAGCTCATTTTCAATGGACAAATCTCTTTGTTTTCATCAAGATGTAATCTTACCAGAAGATGAAACTGAAGTCCTCAGGCCATGACGCAATCATATTTTCCACCTTGATTTGTCTTGTTTTGGTTTTGTTTTCCTTTAATCTGTGGTGTTCTTGCAGTTTTTCTGGTGCCTTCCACCTTCTGGTACCTTTAGAAAATTACTGAATGAAACATATTGCTGAATACTTCTCTATTATGTGCATTTTGTTCTGAATATTTTTACTGATTTTCCTTTTTTTCCTCCTCTTCCTAAATAGATATTTTAACAAATTTAAAACTAAAATCTAATTTTAGCTATCGTAAATGTCATCACTAAATTGTCTGCATAAAACTTTTACTGCAAACATAACCTTATTACTGTGTGAAAGTATAAGCTTACCTATGTGCTTCAGCACGCTTACAAGTAGATTTTGGCTGTTCAGTTTGGCACACATGAAAGTGATCTCCCAGTGACACATCAGGAAATTTTCCACATGGCAGCTGCTGGTGTGACTGAAATCTCTCATGACTTTCTAGTAAGGATCCATTCTGAATCTCAAACAGTGAATGTTTTAAAATAATCCTAAAGTTCTGAAAATACTCCAAAGTGCTTTTGACCATGTCAACCATGACTATTTACTTTAATATCTTAACTCAGCCAGAGAAATTGACATATGAAAACCAAGGGTTTTTGTTCCCATATATGCTGAAGGTGGTCAATACTCTGGATGTGCTGAAATCATTAAGAGCATTTTCTTTGAATCAGCCATTCCATCCTGCCTCATGCTATAGCCGAAGTCAAGATCTCCATGTGATCACTTTTTGTGTTGCAGAGATTGTAACTACTGCTTCTGCATTGCTCAGTACACGAGGCATGAACATATTGGAGAGAGTCCAGCAAAGAGCCACAAATGTCATTAAGCAACTGGAGCACCTCTCCTGTGAGGAGAGGTTGAGAGAGCTGGGACTGTTTGGAAAGCAGAGGGCTCATGGGTGAATTCATTAATGCCTATAAATACCTGAATGGAGGAGGCGAAGAACACAGAGCCAGGCTCTTCTCAGTGGTGCCCAGTGGCAGGACCAGATGTGATGGGCACACACCGAAACATGGAATATTCTCTCTGAACATCAGGAAAAACTTTTTTACAGTAAAGGTGACCAAGCACTGGTCCTGGTTGCCCAGAAAGGTTGTGGAGTCCCCATCCTTGGAGATGTTCTAAAGCCATTTGGACATGGTTCTGGGCAGCCTGCTTGAGAAAAAGGGTTGTACCAGTTGACCTCCAGAGGTCCCTTTAAACCTCAATGATATTGTGATTCTGTGTGATTCTGCTTACAGACACAAACTCCAGTTTGAAAGAACAGAAAGTACTGTACATTACTAGAATTCAAAACATGGGACTGAAACATTCAACCTCAGGTCTTATATGGCGTGTTTCCTTTGCACAGGAAGCAGTCTGTGTAAAGGAAATCTTTAGTTAAGTCACCATCTCTCCTGAGGTTCCGTAAACACTAACAAGAACAAAGCTCCTCCAGAAAGCATTAAAGAGCAGGAGTCTATTTTAGCCATCTGTCTTCTTCTCTCTCTCTCCCTTGACTACTTAGCTAAGGAAGAAAAGGCAAAACCCTACTGCACTAGGGACAATGCCCCTAAAATTTACATACAGCTGTCCCATTGCAATGCTATACAGGATATCTCACATTGCAGCAGGAGACTTTGACTTTTCAACAGCTCATTAAAACACAGCTTTTGGGGTCAGAGCATGAAATGTTTGTTTATCCTCCAGGAGCACACAAGGATGCACATCAAAGGTGTGACACACAGACGAAGGCTTACCAAGCTCAGAAGAGATGTACCATTAGAGTGCACTCAGTGCACAGCAGGTTTGCAGCTGGCAGGATGGTGCCCTTCCTAGCACAGTCACACAGGATCTGCCCGGGACAGTGGTCACAGACATAGGGAGAGGATTTGCACTTACCAATAGAAGGATAAAAATTGACTCAGACAGCTTAAAACCTTTGATTTCCTAATTTACTAGAAAATTTGTCTCAGTCAGAAACTAAGATATCCCCTTACCTTTTAATTTGTCCTTTATATTTTTCACTCTTGTACATTTTTACCACTATATACCATTTTAAAATTTAGGTACCTTTTATCTAGGAAGATAACTGTGAAATAACTGGAGAATCACAAAAATTCTTGTTTCTCCTTTATTTAAAGGTAACCCTTGTTTACTTCTCACTTTAAGTTAGAAATACAGTATTTCTTCAATGTGGTCTTAAAAAATGTTTCATATATTATGGTACAAACAAATCCATGCTCCTTAAAACTCCTTCTAAACTGTATTTTAAAAGTCTAGATAAACAAAACATGTTCTAAAGCAGTTATTCTAGAAACACATAGAAATGTAATTTCTTGTTTTATGATCTATTTTATAAAAGACAAATAATTTTCTCTTTTATCCTTAAGGGTTTTCCGACAATGTCAGAAAGGCTTTGCATTGGTTAAAAAATGTGTGTTTAAAAACAACACCCAGAGATGGGACCTCTACAGTGTTGTCAAAGCACTGTGTCTCATAGCAGTGGGCACACTGGAGGTGATCAGCTGCTCCTCTGGAGCTGAATATTGCCTGGAGAGGGGCAGAGCAGTCAGCAAGGCAGGAGGGAACAGCAGGGGCCTGGATTCAAGGTGGAATTATGTGTCACATGGCCAAAAAGGCAAAACTGATAGATGTGTAAAAAGTCACAAGTAGATTCAGACTAATTAATCACACAAGCTCAGATGATATCCTGACCTGACTTTCTACAACTGTGCCAGGAGATAAAAGAGATGTCAGTCCAGCCTACATTTCAGCATTTCTGAAGAGTTCATTCATCCTATACTGTTCATTTTGATTTCTTTAAATTTTGGGTTGCTGCTTTATTAAACCCCATACTTTGCAGGATCCAAAATAGGAACCTCACATGAGCAGAGTACCTAGTTCTCCTCCTGAACAACAACAAAACCCAAAATACAATCAGCCTTCCACAGATAAGACAGAAATTTATAGAGTACAATTATTGTCTATTTACATCTCTGCAGAACACAGCACTGCTGTATTACTCACAAAGTATTTTATTACACACATTCAAAGGAACTAATAGAGCTCTCCTTTGCCTTGCCCTGCCATGCAGAACACATTTTCTCCTACTCTGCATTGGGTACGTGGAGTAAATCACAAAGGTCACACCAGTCTGTCAGAAGACAAATTTATGTTCTTGTTCTGTAACATGACAGGTTGCCTGAGCATATTTAGAGGTGCTAGATAATTTTCATTTTCTAGGCCTCCAGCCTCCCTTTGATCTCCATATATCACTTTCCACTTCCCTTTAATTCTATTCCCACGTGCATGGATGCAGCTACGCAAAACCAGAGGTTATTTATAATTAACCCTGAATTGAAGACACAACCTTCTTGCCAAGCACCAGCCCTGCAACAGAGCCTTCTCCACCTTTCCTGTTGTGTGGTTAATTGCCACTGGGGCCATGGCATTCCCCGTGAAGTGTCTGCAAGTAGCCCAAAGAGCCATATGCAGAGGCTGATGACACCAAAATTACAGCTTGTTTAATAGCATGATTCATCCAGATACTTAACCACACATTTAAAAATAAATATATACTCTCTCTATTTGAAGTTAGCAAGACAGAAATACATCTTATTGAACAAAGCATGTGTCTGACAAAATTTGGTAATGAATCAAGGCTTTCTACCACCAAGTCTTAAGTAACTAAATTCAGTCCCATTTCTATTCTTACAAGCTACTCTTACAAGAATGCTCAGGAGTCATCAACAAGGGCCTTTTTTTACCTCTGTACGGGGTCGTGGGGGGAACGGGGGAGAAGGACAAAAGCTTGACAACAACACAAGAGACAGCCAGCAGGGAGGAGATGGAGGGGATGGGACAGAGGGTGGGCAGCACAGCTAAGAGTGGGCTCAGCCTGGCAGTAGCCCAGTTGTCTGGAGACTGTCACAAGCACCCTGTCCACAGAGAGCTTTCCATGGTGTCTGATGGAGGGTAGTGAGGGTAGTCAGGCAGCTTCACTGAGGTGTGCAGAGAGCTCCTCGAAGGCAGAGTGAGAGAAGACATGAAACTGCTTCTTTGAAATGCTAACAAGTGAAGGTTGAAGCTGGCTGGCATCAGTGACCTATCAGGGCTAAGAGATGACACTTTCTGTGAATTATAGGTGACCTGAGGGGAAGGTGCAGTTTTGAAGGGCCTTCAAGGGGAAGGCAAGTGCTTCACCTTTAGTGTGACATAAAAAGAAAAGCCAGCAGTGGGGTGATGAGAGGAAGCAAAGTGACAACCCACTGGAATTATTTTGCACCAGCATGATGAAGGTCAGAAAAGGGCCACATCCCTGCCCAGATCATTCCCTCTCTTGAACACAATCTCCCAGCTGATCCTCCTCACTACACGAGTACACAGGCACTTTCACTAGCACTTGGCAAGTTTGATTTTTTTATTCTCAAATTCAGGGCATGTATGTGATGGAGACTGTACCCAGGATGAGTAGTATGATATAAAATGTCTGAAAAAATAATTTAAAAATTAAAATATAACAAAAAATTCAAATTTCTTTTAGCTTATTTATTAATAAAATAATCACCAGATAATCAAAAGAAAGTAATCAATCATTGCCTTATTTTTAGACTTTGATTCATGTTCTTAATTTCCTAAGAATTCACAAGATAAAAGGACATATTAGTCCTTTAATATGTGTGTTTCATCAAAGAATCAATATTACAAGTAGTAAAAAATACTTACACTTTTAACATAGCAATCAGGTATACATAAATGGAAAAAATAAATTATACTAACAAATACAAATACTTCATTTAATCATTAGGGAGTTTTTTCGTCCCATAAAAGCATTTGCTTTAATGTTCTTCCAACCTCTTCATCTCTCAGAATTACAGAGGTGATGTCATATTCTCTAGACTTTGACCTTCTGAGTAGATCACAGGAGACCTATCTGTCACATCCCTTGACATGTCTGAATTGGCACATGGGGCATATACTCATTGTTAGCCTGTTGTAACACATTCCCTATCCACACACTATGACATGTTTTGCTGTCATTTTCTCCTTTTATTGTTCTCCATCTCTTGTTAACAACCTCATGCACTGACTGTTTTAAAGGAAATCCCAGATTTTGCTTCTTACTCTTCAGCAATGACCAAACAAGAGCAGTAAGCAAAGAGGTCTGGTGAGCAACATTCTCCTACATATTTCATTAATAACCAAGTGTGTTTTACAGATCCACTCAGCATTATTTCCTACTGGGTTCTTTACACGACATTATTTCCTTCCATTTCCTTCCACTCAGCTTTGCTTGGAATGCACACACACAAAATAACAAATTTTAAAAATCCAACAACCAATGAAACAAACAACAACCAAAAAGGGCTTGGTGCAGCTGCATGGAAAAAAACCCCAGCATCCTTGCACATTTGTACATGAACAGTAGGTTTTGACTGGGATTCACCCCCCCCTTAATTTTAGCCATCTGAAAGGCCATTGATTTTGACTGTTCCTTTAGTCTGTGAAGAGAAGTGGCTAGCTCTGGCCTATCTCATCCTTTCCTCTTTTTGCATCTGCTTAGACTAGGCTTCTGACCTCAAGTACCTAAATGTGCACACAGCACAGAGACCTGGAAGGAGGCTTCTTCCTCCTGTGAACAGGGCTCCTTCTTGTAGTGCAGAGTTGCTTCTCTGCTGCCATAGTCCTGCATTCAACATGGATGAATGCATTTGCCTTGGATAAAACAGAAATGGTGAAAAAAGACTCAATGACTTGCTCCCCACCAGATGGAACAAGAAGGCATTCTTCTTTTTCAGCTGCTTCCTACGTAATGGAAAGGTGATGATTTAGCCTTCTACAGTTGTCCTTAAGTGTACCATGCCACAGACCTTCCTGAAAGCTCATCTGCTCTGTTGTCCGACCACCTCTGGGCCACCAGATTTCTGGAAACAGTCTCCATCATTCAGCAGTTACTCAGCTCACTGAAGCATTTCCAGCTGTAGGAAAGCTTTCCCTGATAAGCCAGTAAGCCTTTAAATAATTGTATACGTGTGTGCAAAACCACTGCATTATTTACATGACAAATCATTCACTGATATTTTTAAAGTAGTAAAATAACTGTTGAAACAAAATATTTCCCAAACCCATAGTTTTTCTTTCTTGTGAAGTTCATGCCTCTTTAACCTAATTTCACCCATGCATGCTCCTAACTCATCAAAATCAAGGGAGCAGAAACATATGCACAGCTCTTAAAAAGCAAACAGTGTCCTGGTAAGACCTCACAGTTAGAAGAAAACATTATTAATCAAGTCCTGAAAACATTATTAAAAACAAAACAAAACAAAAAAACAAAACTGAAAAACCACAAAAACAAGTATTTTGAGAAGTTCTGAGCAGGGCATGGGGCAGAATTAACACAACTCCACCTTGACTGCTAAATGTGGATGTAGTTGAAATGCATCACAGCACAGAAACTACCACCTTTGCAGTTTCCAGGTGCATGTTTATGGGTCCTTTCAGTTTTCCTGCTTCTTATTGTGTCCTTCCCTTTTCTATGGACTTTGATGTCTCCTGTGTTTTTAATTTTCACTTTCATCCCAACGATAGCCCTTTGAGATAAAAGTTCTGGTTACATTCCTGAAAAATTCACATTCCTGCAAGGAAGGCTTCACATCCAGTATTAATTCTTAATTTTATGATTTGGAAGTCCCAGTGAAACACAGTAAAATGAAGAGAGAATAACAAGGCTTCAAAAAAAAGCAGAATTGATTTTTTGGAAATGCACTATTGACACTGGAGGAAAGACAGACATTTAGATCAAGAATGAATTAGAATTACAGGTCCAAATTAAATTTTATTGGGCAATTTGGCAATCCATACTTCTATCCCAAGACAAAATATTTTTGTCTTATTATTTTTTCTAAATCTGAGTTCTAAGAAATATTTAAGCTTTTTCTTGAGACTGTGACTTCAACTATGTACTCATTTATTGAGTTACCTAGCCCAGAATGAAAACAGGAGGTGTTCTAAACCTAAAAGGTGGAGTCCTTTCCAGTTCTTGAAGATATTTTTTTCAATCTTTGGATCCAGTTTGATTAAGCAACACACAACATATGCTTTGTTCTACATGCAATGTTCCACAATCTGGAGTAAGGTATTTTAAATTTTGGATAAATATCCTCTTTTTGTGATTTTAACAGAGACAAATGAAACACAGAAGTTTAACTATCTTTTAGAGGTTTTAAATTACACAAATATAAATAAAACCAACGACATTCATGCTGCCTTTATCTGAGAAGAGAAAATGTCATGCTAGCTGTTCTGGGGTCTGGTTTATGAGATTTCAGTGTGGTTGTTTATATTGGAAGATTAAAGCAAACATCAAAGATCAGCATTATCCCCAAAAAGATGACTGAGAAATAACAAATCATTAATAAGTTTATAATGAGGTGTGGACAGTTTAACTCAGGTCACTGGAAACAGTCTTTTCTGTTTCCAGGTGAGAGAAATTCAAGACTGGTCAGGTATGAATGGTGACTGAGACCAAACAGGCCTATTCTTGCCACATCAAAAGAATGTGATTTAATGTCCACTCAGTTGTGCGCCTGAGAAAAGATCAAAAAGGACTTACGATAAGAGAAAAATAATCTTTTCCACAAAACTGCTCTAGCCCCTCCTGCAAAGAGATCTCTCTGGGAGCAAAAGAGACATCAGCCACCAAAACGGAAGGAAACCCAACAAAGAGTAGCTGCAGAAAAGCCCCAGCTGTGTGCACAGCACCCTGGAGGAGTGAGGAGGTGGGAGTGCTGCACCTGGAGTGCAGAGCCATGCTCCAGCCTGGGTCCTCCTCTGCACCAGCAGGCCCAGGAGCACAAACAGCATAAAATGCAAAGGTTAGAAAAGGTTAGAAGCATCTTTCAGCCTTCACTGATTAGAATAAAGTTCACTTATATTTCTTGAAAACTATGTTTTTTAAAAAAATTATTTTGATTCCACTAATGGAATGTTTTTAATAATATTTTAGTAATAATAAAATATTAAAATATTTAAATAATATTTTAATAAATTATCAGAAATATTAGTTACACATTATTCTACATTAATAACTACATATTCATCTACATTAATAAATTTAATTTTTATCATTCTAGCTCTATAGTTAATATTTAAAACTGAAAAAACCCCTGTTTTTGTCTCACTGACTGTCCAAGAAAAAAGTGTTTGAGTTTCTAGGAATGAAAAGTTTCCCTTTACTGGAAGATATTTTTTTAAAGTTTAAGGCTAGGCAGACTGGAATATTTACAGGAATAGAAATCAAACATTTCATTGCACTTGTACTTAAATCTGTCTGGTCTTTGAAAAGTATCTCTTTGTTTTAAATGAAAGTATTTTAAAATTTAAATGTTTGGGGTTTTTTCCTGTCTTCTTTCTTATGTGGACACTATTGTCTGAATTCATTATTAATTTGTGAATGACTGAGGCATTTGATAAGGCCTTTTCTGTGAATAACAATTTTTTTAAATCTTTGAGCTCTCATCCTCCTGTCTGTAGGAACACACATGACCTAGAGGTGGCATATTATACAAATGTGTGGGTACATTTACACTAGTATATATTTGTGTATGTATATATAGTAGTGAAAGACAATTTTGGGCATGAAATACAACATACCCAGTTTTATCAGACTTAAAACAGATAGTAAAACCAGAAACTGAAGCAACTTTGATTTCCTATTCTTCCACTAAGATCTGGGAACTATGTTGACTCCAAGTAGGAATTAAATTCCAGAGCAGTAGAGTATGTTCTTCCACGAATATCCCACAGAACTCAACAACTTTGCAAAATAATCAAATAATTTTGTCCTTAAAAAAAACACTTAAATTCTCCACAGAAAACTGAAAAGATCATGCAGGGAGGTTGCCACAGTATCTCTTGACTATTAAAATTATCAAACTTAATCTTACAACTTTTATTTCTACAACTGATTTCACTACTGAAAAACATCTCTCAGATGCAGTTATTTTTCCTCTTACTGAAACTCTATAATTTTGTTACTGAAAAAAGAAATTACAACTGAAATGCAGTAAGAGACAAGTCAACTTGGGAACCCAAACTCTGGAGGACAATGCGGTTGTCAAACAACAGATTTCACATTGCCCAGGAGAAAGAATAATGGCACTTCTAGTATTGGAAATATAAATGGAGTTTTTTGTTATTTTCAAATTATGGTCTCAAATTGTTTTGGAAATCTCAGGATATTTCCCCTCAGAAATGTTTTCCTTGTGGAAAGCAAACGAATCCATTAAACACAGCTTTGATATATCACTTTTTTACATCCTTGTCCATCAGCCATGAAACTGAAAGTCATTTACAAGGCAAAATAATATTGAAAAAATTCTGTAAAAAATCTGCACTGTAATGAAATTACAATCCTGAGCCAAGTACAAAGACATTTTTAATTTCAAAGAATTGATATATACATAGCAGTGACAGTACTGCCCTTTTTCCAGGGATGAATATTTACTTCATTGTTTTTGATAGTAAAAAAAAATGGGTGGAAGGAAGAAGTTTACTTAAAAATAAGAAAAACATCATTACTACAGTTTATGAAAATGTAGGTTCCTTGATGGCAGCAGAGGGGTTTTTTGACTGCTCTTTATGTAAGAAAAGTATATAGAAAATCCATCCTCATCCTCAGAGAAGGACAGAGTTAGAGTTACACACAGGAAAGAGTAGTAACAAATAGCAAAGAGTTATCTAACAATTAGTAGAAGAAATATATCTAAAAGTAGACAGAGGTGAGAGTGTCAAGATAGATTTTTCCTAACAACTTCCAGAAATTTTGGTCATGTGGATATAAATTCTGCTCTGGTACTTCCCCTCAGGTATCATAGTCTAGAGAATATACTCTGTTCAGTTTATTGATAAGACAAAACCTTTTCTTACTTCTTTTCCTGCTTATAGAGATTAATTTCATACATATCAATCACCTGTAATTCTAGCTTACACAATGTACTAGCTAGAGCAGCTATTCTATTCAATACTTAAATTATATGCACCTTTTACTAGGTCACTGTGTTTCAGTATGCAAAGCAAATGGTATAATCCCCATCTTGGAAGGGATGGGCAACCAGAAGAACAACCTGTCATGAACAAATGCGTCTGGATCCAGGGCTCTAAGTGTTTGCATCAGCTAGTCACCTCCCCTGGGAAGAGTCAGTTCTCCAACCTCAGTTCTTCAAATGGTATCAGACTGCATGTTGCAATATGGTTTTGTCAGTTTTAACAAGCACATTCTCAAAGCACTGGAGATGTTAATACTGTCCATTTTGATTATTTTGATTTCACTGTTCAATATATTTGTACTGGAATTTGGCCAGTGCACCATCACTAGGGGTGAAGTAGTTCCCTTTCACTGGGATAACAGTTTGATATGAAGAAAATAAGGATGATGGACAAGGCCATTACTCCAATGTTTATTAGGTGTGGCAGCACACACAAATGATGAAGAATTACAGTGCTCACAGTAGAGAAGTTTCTTTTTTGATAACCGAGGACGACCTCAAAGCAGATTTTTACATGGCATTCTCTCATTTCTGCTGTTTTGAGAATTTATTGAAGCTGAAAAGCGGTAACTTCCTCCCACTGAAGTCCCACTGGAGACTACCATGCACCCTTGCAGTAACTGGAGAAGTCTCAATGGACACCAAGCAGAAGGATTAATTGGGATTTCTAGGATGAAATTTCTCATGCCCTGATTAAATTCCTGTAAATCCCTAAAGCAGGACCATCATAAGACCCATGTGAAGTCCAGGTGCACTCTTGGCAAGGCCTTACCCACTTTCTGTCTGGCAGCACATACAGTTTTATGCAGCTATTTATGTGGAACAGGAGTCATCCCATCAGTCACTGGTAATCATTGCTTTGCAATGTTTTATGGAAACATTATCTAAAGATGCAGCTGAGGCCAGTGAAAACAGTAGTAATTGAAGACAAGAGACTTTTGATGGGCCAAAGCACTTACAACCCAAATAAATAAGGTACTAAAAGAGGTGAGAAAGTTAATAAGTTTCATCAATATTGTCAAGTTCGTATTAACTGATGAAGATAGGAAATCAGTAACCTGTGTCTGAATGCACACACAGCCCTCCAGTGGATATGTGTTGATGTCCCCTGGCTGCATTAATCTACAGAGGATGAGTTGACACGTCTGAATTCCTGCTCATTGTTAGTACAAGCTCTGGTAACTCACATTATTAATTAGGGAAGTTTCTTGGCTTAACCTGTCATGTATCAGCAACAGATGAGCAGGCAGAGAATGTACTGATATTGAGCACTAAGAAGAAAAGTGGACTAAATTGTTGTCTTGGTTCATGGGGTGCACTTTGGTAATTGAACCTTGAGCACGGTACTTGTTAAGTAAAATGCATTAGTTTTAAACCACCGTTACATTTGCCTTGACAGTTGCATATAAACAGACCTGACTTGCTAAGCTGGAGTAACTCTTTCTGTTCCAAATAGTTCTTCACAACTTTCTCACACGAATGAGTACAAAAGTACTAAATTAAACACAATGAAAAGCACAGATTTTTTTGACAGGAACCTCACTCTCTGTTTTCCTTCTTTACCTATCTGTCCCATCCTTTCCGATCAAGGACACACAGGTCATACACACGAGAGATTTCATCTAGCACTAGCGTGAGCAGGACATGGACTTGCTGCCCTCCTGTCCAGCACCTGAGGCTGCAGTGCAGAAGGTCTGAGTGTTGCTGTTCTGGCAGGAGTCTGAGGTGAAGTGAGGCAACAGGCAGGACCAGCAGGCAGGAGACACAAGGCAGATTTGGGACTGGAGCCACAGTCCTGAGCTATGGCAGCGAGACACAGACCAATGGGCCAGCAAGCCCTGAGAGTGGGGTTTGTCCCTGACAGGGCAGTGACACACCGTGGCCAGTATGCTGATATTGGGTTGGGCTTTGTGTTGCTTGAAGTAAGTTAACCTCTCACAGGGCTTCACTGGCCTACAAGACCTCCTCTTTGCTTTTGCCTTGTGTAAAGTAACACTGGAGATGGGAAACACAACAGAAAACCCCAAAAAGAAAGGGAATGTAAAATCCTAAGATCTATAATTTGGATAGGCAGGGAAAGGGGCTGACTGTGAGGTGTCCTGCATTTCTTAACCTTAGCCAACACATAATCTAAGTTCCTACCATCACAACACATAAATTACACTTATAAGGTCTCTTTCTCTTAAAAAGATAGCAAAGGTAGTGTTGCTGGGGGTTCTTTCAGCTTTCCACAAATTATTTTTAAACTTGGATCTAATCTCCAAACAAAGTCAGACCTGATCTTAGACTACAAACACACTCAAATTTCAAAAATTAGGAGCACAGAATTAGATTCCTTCTCCAAATCAGAATTGCAAAATTAATGAGCTGATTTTCTGAAGTTCTTACACGTAACAACTCCCACAGATATCAACAAAAACCTTAATTCAGAGTTTAACTTCAGTGCTTTAGAAATCAGGTCACTTGTTCAGGTACCTAAATATAGAAGAATAGCTACAGCTTTTATTTTTTTTATTTTTTTAATACTTAGAGTTCAAAGCAGGTTATTCCTTCAGATCCTGCAAGAGAACTTTGCAAAACTTGGTTCAGGATCCAAATTTTGTAAGCAGACTTAAGTCCAGGAGTGTACAGAGTCATGCAGTCAGTCCCCACCTATTTGTAAGAGGAATCTCAGCCTTTTGTTCTAGTTATCCTGTAAATGACCCTGGCACCTCAACAGCAGCCCCTTCCTCAAGTGCTCTTTGTTCATCTTCAGACAGTTTGCTAAAACCCTGAATTAATAGTAAATGCATGACTGGGTTCAAGAAACTCAGGCAGGTATAGGGAGTGCCACCTCATATATTAAAAAAAGCATGAGTATGCAGAAATTATTAATTATATGGGTTTGACTGTTTCTAATGGTATAATGTACACAACCATAAAAACAAATGGTGGCAGATTTTTCTCTGAGTGTTTTCATTAGATTTGCCTAAAAAAGATGATTGTTTGGTTTCACGTGTAGATGTGTCTATTTGTGCACTAATTTGCTGCCAGGAAGCAGAGAGATTAACAGAGGAACAACTTTTGCAAATGACAGATCTGGAATCACTAAGCAGAAACCCACTAGAGACATAATCAGATGGGAACCTCGATATTTTCATGATGTACCCATTGTGCATGAGGTGATACTTATTAATATTTTTAGGGTTCAGTACTTAGTTCCAGCTATTGAGGGGTGACTATTTGCCCTTTCACTACAGCTGTCTGATGAAAAACTTCTTGTTTCTCTACTTTCAGCCTAGCAAAACCATGCAGCATTGTCCCTTCAAAACAAAATCTTTGTTTCTGCCCCTAAACTTCCCTCCATTTTAATGAAAGAAATTATGTTTGGAAGCCCAAAGAACTTAACATCTGAGAGAACAAAATTACTCCCAAACAGCTTCTTCAAAACAAATTTTCCTGCACCTCAAAATATAGCACATTGTTGTCCTGAGTTTTGCAGTTTTTCAGTGTTTCTCTTTGCTGTGATACTTTCTCACACATTCTGCTGTAAACATGGCCATGGTTTCTTGACAACTATCTATGTTTTGTTAACTGTCTTTGTTGTTTATCATTCCATTCTCCTGGGCGGAGAAATATGATAGAT
Organism: Pomatostomus ruficeps; assembly: GCA_013400735.1. Taxonomy (NCBI): domain Eukaryota; kingdom Metazoa; phylum Chordata; class Aves; order Passeriformes; family Timaliidae; genus Pomatostomus; species Pomatostomus ruficeps. Next base: position 32,240 of record VYZT01042297.1, on the reverse strand, counting down.
AGATGCTTTGACCAATGGAATGGAGAGGTAGTGATTTCTACGTCCAATCCACGGTGATTTGTAAAAACATATAAATAAAGGTCAGAGGGTTCTTCCCTCTCTCTCTTTTTGCCCTCTCCTTTTGCTCTCTCTGTGTGGTCTCTCATTTTGGCTCTCCTTTTGGCTCCTCGGCCTAGTCGACCTCATCCGTGCTACATCACATGTCCAAAAAAAAGTCAATATTGGGCTCTACACATATATTTCTATCTAAATCTTCCTTTGCATCAGCCTGCAAACTTTCTTTCAGCCCAGATGGCCTTCATCTCTAGCTGGAACACAGGGAGAATCCCTATTGCAGAGAGTAATAAGCATGACTGGCAATGGGTCAATAGTCTGTTTACTCCCCACTTCTTCGTGAAGTCATCTTCTGTAAGATTTAGTATGACCTTTAATGTTCAGCTGAATATCCATAAATCTGTTGGTTTACTTTCTAGTGTGCTCTGCAGACAAATTACATCCTATGCCAAGTCCATTACTAATACAGACATACGTCATAACTGCACTGCCAAAAAGATGGGTGACAGTGTAAGGTGATATTTCAGAATAGCTTCTACTTTGGGGGATTTGCAAAAGGAGCAACAACAGATGAGTCTCACTCTTACCACATGTTTCTAAGGGGTCTGCAAAACCACAGTGCAAATTCTGCCATGTTACTGCAATTTAGGCACACAGGAAGCTCGGTTTGAGGAATTTCATTAATCCACTGACAACTGAGAAGCCCAGTGTGTGTTGTGGCCAGCTGAGGCAGTGAGACCAGCACAGCAGCAAAGGGCCAGCTCACCCTGTGAGGCAGGAAAGAGAGTGACCTGCAGCAGTAGGGAGCTGACAACCCCAGGTGCTCCAGGTAGGTCTCAGCTGGCAGCAGCCAGAAATGCATTTCACTGTGCTCCTCTTTACTGCCTCCCCTGCTTCCACCGTCTAGTTTTTTCATGCCTACCCCATGCAATACTTGACTAGAAACCTGATGGATTTAGCAAGTCATAGAGAAAAGGTTTTCTCATCCAGGAAGACAACCAAGCCAAGCTTTCAGTTTTTCATACACAAACAGTCCCCACAGACACTCCTGGATTCCCCACAGTCACCTGCCTCCCAGGAGCTTCCAGGGGATGGGAGAAAATTAGTTCCCATTCCTCATTTGCCTTTCTATATGTCTGTACTATTTGCACATTATTTAAACTACTTGGATGGATTTCCAAGTGACTGCAACACAGAGAGAAAGTTCAGGATGCTGACAGCAGGGAGGTTGTCATGGCGACAGAGAGGGAGACAGGTTGGTTAGAAACTTGGAGGCAGGTAATTAAAGATGCCCAGAAGCCAGGGACAAGGGTTTGATATTGCCCTGTCACCCTGAGGCAAAATTCAAATGAAGATGAAACCTTCTGCCCCATGCTTGTAATTAATGCTTCCAATTGTGCTCTCAGGCACAGGGATTCAGAGTCTTTGCATTCAGCTGAGGAAAAGTACTGTTTGTGACAGAACATTGATTCATCGTTTTCCTGGGCATTTTGGTTTCTGTGTTTCTGTAGTGACAGCATATAACTGAAAAAAAATTCCTTGCCAGCTGTGGATGACTCTGTAATTTGTGACATCAGGTTTGTTTGGTATCCATTATTCACAATGTAAATTGTCAGTGAGTGTGGTGGGCTAGACATCAATGAGTGTGGTGGGCTGCACACCACCTGCCCACTAGGCTCCACTGTCACTCCCCCCCCCC
>VYZT01042297.1:0-30467 GCA_013400735.1 Pomatostomus ruficeps | reverse complement strand
CCCCCCCCCCCCCAGCAGGATATCAGGAAAGGGGGCAAGAAAATAAATTGGAAAAAGGTCATGGATTAAGATAAAGACTGTTCAATAAAACAAAAGCAAAGACCACACACAAAAGCAAAGGAAACCAAGAGATTTTATCTCCTCTTCCCATCAGTAGATGATGTTCAGCTATTTCACAGGAACAGGGCTTCAGCAGAAGACAAACTTGGTAAACAAGGAATGCCCACCCTCTCTTCCTTTCTCTTAATTTTTATGGCTGAGTACATGTCATATCATATGGAACATCCCTTAGATCAGTTTGGGTCAGCTGTCTTGGCTATATTCCCTCACACACTGGGTGTGACTTTCCCACCCCCAGCCTGCTCGTGAGGGAGGGAATGTTGTAGAGACAGCACTGGTGCTGTGGGAGCAGTGCTCAGCCAGCATGCTGGTGTGTTATCAAAGACTTTCTGACTATAGATACAAAGCACAGCACTGTGAGGGCTGCTGTGGGGAAAACGGATTCTATCCCAGCCCAGTCCCAATACTATGAGTCAAAATATCCTGAAAATAAGATTTGTCTGACTCATTATAGTGTGAATGATGATATGATTTTTTAAAAAATAATTTTAAAAAATTTTAATTACCTACTTTCTAGGAGAAACAAGAGAATCCAAGCCTTGTGCCTTTGGATTGCAAATATATATGGTTCAGCATGACAGATGAAATTTTAACTTGCTTTCCTCTGTGTTAGTAAGCATACAATTATGCACAGTTAATTTATTTGCATTCATTATATCCACATGGATACTTAAGTGCCCCTCATTGAGACACTTGTGCTGCTACAGGCAGGGTCCTTTATGCTGCATAATTTGGTGATCCTGCAGTTTATCTCTTGCTGAAAAATATGTTCCAGGTACTCAGCTTTCCTCGTGCACAAAAGCATCTCTAGCAAAGCCCTTGTGGTGCAAGGAAAAGCCTGAGAGTGTGAGCTGAATATCAACTGCAGCAGCCATGTCTTCCTGCACTAGCACGCGCTCTGAAACAATAGACACAGACCTCAGCAACACAATTTATCTTACGGAGCTGCTAACTCCGAAGCTCTGAAATTAGGAAATTATTAGCAAAAACTGCGGAAACATCACAAAATAATATAGCAATAGTAATAGAAGATTATATGTCCAGTTTTGAATCAGAATCTCTGTTTAAACATATTTGAAGCTCCTGCAGAAATGCCCACATTCCCAGCAGTGAGGTAGAATCCAGGGATCTTGGCATAAATTTTGAACGTGTTTGGCTTTGTGGTAGGATGCTTTTCACCTACAAACAGATGCAATTATACATGCAAAAATCAAAGTGCATGATTTTTTATTATATGTTTACAGGAAATGTTATTGTAGCTAATTGTTATCTATTGTAGCAATGTATCTCATTAACCAGAACTCGGAAAACGTAACATGCCTGATATGTATGTAATCTTTTTGCACTGAAAGTCTTTTTATCCATTGCACATTGTCTATATTTTGTGCTGTCTGCACACTAACTAAAAACCTGAAACTAAAGAATTATTGTGAATTTTGTAAAAAAGCAAACAAACAAAAAAAAATGGAAACAACAAAAACACCCATACAAATTTAAAAAATATACCCAGAAGAGAAAGCAAGCATCTCATTTTTGTTTTGTTTAAAAACGTTGAGGAATCAGAGAATATCAGTAGTATTTTAAAATGCTGAAAACTTGGACATTTTAAAGAAGATGTAAAACTAACCTCAACTCTGCCCTTGATTACTGACCTATTGAAACTCTGTTTCTATCAGCTGATTGCAGCCACCTTCCCTTGCAGCAAGTAAGAGGCCATTGATTCAGCTCAACACCTGGCAACCTGTGTTGCTTCTGGAGATAAATTTCTGTGTCAGATTTTCCGGGGAAGACAACAGCAGCAGATCCTTCAATACCAACTGCTTCATTTAATGAAGGGAAAGTCTTATTCGTGGAGTCATTTGTTGTCATAGCTTCCCATGTTAAAGCCAGAGAAACCATTAGAGCATCTTTCAACCGGAGATCTAAGTTTTTCAATCAATTACACCCATTCTGAGTGCAGTAAATTGAGTTTAGCAAAAGCATATCTCCCCAAAAGCCATCCACATTCAATTTAAATGTGTATGCTATTTTTCATTTCATTTTCTGAAGTTTTGACTTTCAGCCACTGGTTCTTCTTCTTCATCTTCTTTTTGTTAGATATTTTTGAAACCAGGAGAACATTTAGACAATATGTTCAAGTCCCTTCTTGATATTTCATTTGATAAACTGTCTGTTGTAACCACTTGTCAAGCAAAGAGCATCCCACCTTGCATTCCTACTCTACAATTTTTCTTTCATAAGCTGGCTCTCATCTTGACATAAATAGTAGAACAATGCTACTTTCTGCCCTCTCTTTAAAGATCTATAATACCCTTATAAACATAAGAGTGAGGAGTAAAATTATTCACCCCTCAGGAGTAAAAATCACTCCCTCTCTCTCAATCGCTCTCTTTCTCTCTCCCCACCAAGGAAGTCAGCAGCTTTGTTTGTTTTAAAGATGGGCAAACAGAAGAACAGAAAGGATAAAGCCTTACTCTGGATTACGTATCAGACAAGGGCAGATCCCTGCAGCCTAAATCTCCTGGCTAAATCCAGCAATGCATTAATAACATCAGTTCTGTTATCTCTAACCCTTGCTGCTGGTTGTCTTCACTGCAGAAACATACTCTCATATTTCACAGTTTCATGTGTAAAAATATATCAAAGATGTCTATTACTGCCATTTTTTAAGGAGACTTCTGTTTGTTTCCCTATAAGGCACTTGCAGATTCACTGCAAATCTACAAAGTGCAATTTTTATCCTTTGGTTTCTTAGCAGACAGAAGAGAAGAAATCAATGCAGGCAGGAAACAAAACCATTATTACTTCTAGTTTTGGGTGTTCTGTTTAAGGTACATGCCAAACAAAATATAAAGCAGAAAAAACTGACCATACCAGAAAAATATGGTAGTTTGGACATAAAACACAAAGAGTGAGCCCTGGCCCCTGTATTCTGAATACACTGATCTCCCAGACTAACAGAAAGGTAATTTCCTACCAACAAGGTATTGACCTCCACATTAAATATACAAGCATTTCCTGGAAGTGTCAGATGTTGGATTTATAAAGACTGCAAGAATTAGGAGCACAGATGTGTATTTAGTGAAATGTTTCAGTACTACGCATGCCATTCAATCTCATGGTTTATTTCAAATAAGTAACCTATATTTTGTAAGTTTAGTGATTTAACTACTGTGAAGTCTCAATGTAGACATACAATAGGAAGTCAAATAGCTTGTGTTCAAGCCAGGAAAAACTGATCCATGTCACAGCTGTAACTCAATGCACATCAGAGCACAAATCAAATTGCACTCTTGCTGTTCTGGAAGAAAAAAAATATACTGTCAAACCATCACTTCCTACAGTAGAAGTACACAATCACGTGAAAGACTCCGTAACTATTCAGTTGTTTACCACTAACACTGTGATTTAAAGAGAATTAAGTGTCCAATTCCTTATAATACATGATGTGAATCTGTCGGGGTGATATGACCTAATAGTGTTACAGCATACATAGCTTGGATCAGTCATTCATAATTTACCACATACAAGTGGTATCTTCCTACCTACCAGTGTTCTCAGATGGATCCCATTAAATCCAATTTCACAGTGGTCATGGATTTCTTCTGACACACATGATGATAAAGGCAGGAAATGTTTTCAAACATTAGATCATAATTTGACTACTGATGCCCTCAGGAGTGTCAAACAGTGGCAGTAAAGATCGGGTGTCTTCAGTCCCAGGTCGAAATTTAGTATCCAGGACAACCAAAAGAAGATGGAAGACTTGGTTTGTCCTGCAGTAGACCTATTGCCTCCCCAGATGATGGAGGGATTCAGATGAGATTCCCTGAGGAATCTAAAAGAGCACAAAAACATTCTACTCCTGACACAACACTTGCTTAAGTATTTCTAACCCAGGGACCAAATTTAACCTTCAAAATTATAACAAGGGACATGAAAGCCAATTCCTTATCCCTGCAGAGTAATGTGTTCTTCATATATGTTCACTACTCAAAACATATCTATGAAATTAATTAGGCCTTTAATGTTCTGGATTCTTCACTGCTTTATTTTCAGGTTAAGAAGACTATGATCATGCACAGGGAAACCTTTGGCCCCCCTAAATCAAATTTCGCTATGGACACAGGCTAGCAGGACTACAGGATTATTGGGATGCACTGTGCTGTGTTTTCGAATGCCAGTGTCATCCTCCTCCTCTGTCCTGCCACTGCTGACAGCAACCACATACAGAGGCTCTTCCCACAGTGCAAGGTGGTCATCCCATTCCAAATTCCAGGCTAGACTTAGAATGGGGACAAAATTGTGTGTGCATGCACATAGCTGCACAGCTGTGAGGGGACTGGGGGGACACTTTCCTATATGGTCCTGCCTGTCCATCTGACTGTGACTACATGAGAAAGTTTAAGAAAGGTTTAAAGAACTGTTTTCCCTTCTGTTTTTTGGGGCATTTCTCCTGATTTCTGCAAGAATCCTGAGACTACTATTCTAATCCCCCTACTTCTGCCTCTGGATTGTACCTTATGATAGGGAAGTACAAATTTCACAGCTTGCGGGTCCTTGAGGAAGAACAAGAGTTGCTGCTTTTGGAGGTTTCCACCTGTAGCAGTGACCCAGCCAGCTGTGTCTATGAAAAATAAAGAAATAACTTGGATAGATTTTTCTTCCCAGGACAGCGAATCTGAGGGAGATGGAAAAAGCATGCCAGGGGAAATCCCCTAACTGCCACGTTTTAGCCCTGTCAGTCAAAGACCCTGTTCCAGCCCTGTTATTTTAATATGCATCAGGTTGTTTCAATATTCAGCAATTGCTGGAAAGTTCTACCTTTCTGTTACTCTAGTTGGTTAATGCAAATATGTTCCACCTCTATTCAGAGTTCATTGGATAACTGTCACTCCTCATCATTCTGTGATTTGAAGAGACCCTGGACCCTTCCCCTGTGACCACCCCTTTCCTTTCCCCTTAAAACTCCGTGTAACCACCCCCCGCCCCCCGCCCTCTCACCCCACCCCCGGGTCTTTCTTGTAGCCTGCATCCCCTGAATAAGCCTTGGGTTCTGCTCCAAGAAAGTCCATTCTCTCTTCTTTGTTCCCACCTCGCTTAATTACCATCGACCGCTCTGCTCACCCAATGCGGAGTTGGTAACTAGGTATATAGATAAACAGAGAAAACTGCTCTTCTGCAGCCGTCTAGCTGACCGAGCGCTGGACAATCGCCCCACAGACTCCCGGGCAGTCCTGTGGTCCAAAGCGTTAGCCACCAGTAGGGGAGAATGAACAGGGAACTCTTACTGCCTCACTAACGGAGGGATAGACACAAACTATCCTGAGTATTTTTCACCTACAGAAATTACTTGTCAGATCACATTTCCGCTTGTCAGGTTTTAGTTTAGCTGGTATGCACAGGGAAGAAATCTGAATTATTGGATTTCTATTGGCATAGGAATTATTGTCAGACTTCTGTGGTTTCCAAGAGTCTCAGTTGTCTACAGAGTCTCTACTAAGTCTCTGTCTACTCAGCTTCTTAGGCATGTTTTGATTTTTGCAATATTCTTAAGTCAGAACTAGCAATTCCACAATTGTTTCAATATAAAACTGATTAACAAAATGTCAGGCAGATGCACACCTTCCAGAGTACTTCTACCATGCTTAACTATAAAAACAAGTTTGATAAATCTTTAGTTTGGTTTTAGTAGTTGCTTTACATCAATTTAAAGCCCACTAAAAGCTGAAATAATTTCCAAGAATGTAGACCATGAATTGATCTAAATTTACTACTTTGACTTTCCTTGCCATCTGTCAAGTTATAGATTTTCATTCCATGTATATTGCCAGATAATAGTCACTAAATAGACAAAAAAGATTTCCGAGCTGACATTGCTACCTCCAAAAGTCAAATAAACCGAAATACAAGTAAGTTAGAAAAAGGGAAGTGAAGCAGCTTTGATTCAAGTCAGAAATATCTGAGCATATTCAGGAATGATTGGTAAATGGGTATTATTTGCATGAATAAGACACATTCAGAATGTAACAGGAGGATGATAATGGAAGTCTGACATAACCAGTCTTATACCAGAGGCAATAAACTGAGGAGGGCACTGTGTTAATAAAGTAATTGTATCTGGTAGCACTCCAGATCTGGAGTATCCACTCCCAGTAGCAACTGAATGTTATCATTTGTTAGTAGGCATTTTCATTTGTTTTAAATTCCCTGAGAGTAGCAATGGTAGCTGGACTCAAATTTAGGAGCTCAACTTACTTTTTAAAAAAACACTGTGGATAAGTGTTAGAAATATAATCTCCTTAATAATAATTCTGATGCAAAAAAAATGGGAATTTATAAATGCACCAAAAGTACCGCATTTCTACATTATTTACTACCCTCAGAGTTAGAGATCATGAAAAACAGATTGAATGCTCTCTTGTATATTTTAGAACAATTTTGTTAAATAAGTTTATGCCTGTAAAATTTTATTGTGTGCTTTTTATTGTATCTCCTTGTCCTTTTAAAACTTGGAATACAATATCAGTTGATCTTACTATAATACATTTTTAAATCAAAAGTAGCAGAAAGGATCAGAACAATTATCTCCTTTAGCAGGTAGTGTATGTGGAAAACCAACAATACTCTAGAAAAATGCATATTATTATTTCCATCAAACATGAAAAATCTATCAGTTCCTCTAGCTCACTTATGTGTCACAAGAAACAATAGACTCTTGGAGTCTGTCATATATTAGATTAATAATAAATGAACACCAAATGATAAACAGAACCTTTCACTGTTCTCTTGCTGAAGATTATTGCAGGGTAAATACTAACAGGAAACTAAGTAATGTTAAACACACAGCTTAATGGATACATTATTTACAACAGGAAAATGTATCCAAAATTCACAGTAAACTAAAAGGACTGGGCATATTTTAGAAAAAATCATGTGCTTTGAAACACAAATTGTATGGAAAATATTTTAAAAGAAAAGGGAAGGCAGCAGTTAAGGTCTGTTACTGATGGATGCAAGATAAGCAAATAATCATCATTCCACTAAAGACTAGACTTGGAAATAAGAGAACATTAATTAATCTACTCCTAACCCCTCGACTGAATTCACAAATAAAGTCCTTCCCCAATTCAGGATGAATACTTCGGGTTGGACAGGACCTTAAAGACCATTTAGTTCCAATGCCCCCTCTATGGGGAAGGACACCTTCCACTAGACCAGGTTGCTTAGAGGCCCAAGAGAAGAAAAGATCCTGGGAAAATTCACCTCTCTGAGCATCATGGCCAAAATCCTAGTTCTACAGACCAGGCTTTTCTTGGGTTTTCCACATAAGAAAAAATCTGTTACTCCATTTCAGAGTCCTCACAATCATCACATTGTCATTTTCTGCTATAATGATGATAAAAGACCCATCTAAATGACCTCTGGAAAATAAATACATTAATAGAGACAAGTTAGCTTCCCTGCAAGACCCAGGCTTCGTTCAAATGTAAGGGAACATCATAAAGTTTGATTTCCTAATAACCCAGAGACCCAGGTAGGAAGAGCACAAAACAGGGATGTGTGTCTGCAAGGCTATGTGTTCACTACATTAAAAAAATTTCTATGAGTAAAGTTGAAAAAGAAAGAATTGCTCTGATTGCTTTGCTGTCAAAATCTCAGGCTGTCTTATGGCCATAATTAATGATCATTCAATCCAATATCACTACTTTCTCAAACACAAGCATTAACAGACAATCATAACAAGTTCTCACAAAATTATTTTTTCAGTATAGAGAATAGGCAGAGAGAATGGTTATCACTAACTCATCATTACCACTCATATTGCTTGCAGTTAGTACTGTGCTTTCCGTGTTTACACTCAACCATGCTTCTGAGGTTTCTAGTATTTCCCCACTCTTTTTCTGCCTGGTCCTTGTGTTGCCACTTACTCCTGGACTATTGTTGGATTACCTGGCTGTACAGAATAAGTTATCAAACTCAACATGCCTAAAACCACACAAAAAAAAAGGGAGTATCAGGAGATCCTTACCATTCACCTCTGGCAGGAATTTCAAGCTTTGCTTTTTTCAAGCCTGCATCTTCTTATACCAGTGCTCACTGAAAGAAGCAAAACAGGCAACAGAACACCATGAAATGTATATGTGAATTTTCAAATCAGCTTGCTAAAAAGGTAAAAACTAAAAATCTCAAGTGCTTTTCTGCTTGATCACTTTGTACCTTCTTTACTGCAGCACAGATCCAGTGCTTAGGAGAGGAGATAGAACAAAGGATGAATCACAGCATAAAATCAGCATATTTTGGGTTTTAATTTTTCTTCTTAATGTAAAGATGATGGTATATTAGGAGGCAGTGACATAATTAGTGAAAATCATACCAATTATATCAAGTTTCCATTAGTCCTCTGCTGCACATTCTCTTTTGCAATCCCTATTATGTGCTTATTTCTATAATTCCAGGAAAAAGAACACGCTAGGTTGTCCTACATGAAACCCATGGATTTACACACAATGGTAAGTAGCCTCAGGGCCCTTCTCTACTTTCTCTCATAGTTTTCAAGAGCAGTCTCATCTCAGGGTGACTATTATGGACTTCACCAGCAAGAATTCACAATCTTCTCAAGAACTACTGCAAAACCTTTTATGTGAAATGCCCAAATGCCTTGCAAATATATATTCAGTAAATTCCATTGCACTCAATAACATGATATTATCACCATCTGAGAAACAGGCTGTTTGAAATAAGAAGGTAAGTGACCTTCCTGAAGTTATAGTAGAAGCCAGAGGTGTATTTTAAATATTCTTGCTGTTCTCTGATAACAGCAGTACATTTCCTTAGCCCACCTGCAATTTTGGTGCTAAGATTGCTCATGGTTCAAGGAACATCTAAATTACCAGAGTATTAAAGAAAAAATGGCCTGAGATACTGTTTAAGTCTATCATGGGAAACCTGCTCAGACTAACACCAGTCCAGTCATAAAAAATTGCTCATGACAGCCTGGTACTAGTAGAAAGATTGATATCCAGTGCCAGTTACTATTTGGCAGAGGCCTTTAGTTCCATACTATAATTTCAGGCATCTGCATAAAGAAAGAGCAAAAATTATCTCTACTTTTATATATTCTTCAGATCAGCATACTTGCAAACAGGAAAAAAAATACACAGCGAATGCCATGCATTTTGTAAACCTCAAAAGCTTTTTTCTACATGCTTTCTGCACACCCAGGCACTCACTAAATCTGGCGCATCAGGAAGAATTCACTCGAGGGACTGTCTTGTTGACTTCTATCAGGAACCAAGGAAAGCAATTTTCTAGAGAAGATGCATGAAAAACCCACACGTTTCTTACCAATATTTGACTGAGGACAGAGCTGAGGGAAGAGAAACCATGGGAATCATCCCCTTACCACCCAGCCAAGAAAGTGGCAGTCTCTCAGCATAATCAGATCATCAGACTGCTCTGCAGTGTGGCCAGCCTTTGTTTCCTTTATGTGCTTGTTCATTACTTATCTGTGCTGAAAATCAAAGCTTAATGCCTGACACCCTTTTTTAATGAATCAGTGTGACAGACAGAAGGGACATGATCATTACTGCCATCTGAATGTATGCAAACATTGCTTTTGTTCAACTGCCCTTTCCGCATCACTTGATCAGATCAAATTGGACATGTTTCTTGTGGATCATACACCCAACCAATTTATAAACATCAGCTGTTTCAGACCAAGAGGTTTTCTTTGTATTGTACATAGCCCTCCAGTAATAATAATGATCTGCTTTCTTTAAATAAATAATAAATAAATAGAAACAGAGTGAACTGAGTCTAGTGAGAGATTTAAAGATGGTAGAGCTTGTTTCCACTTTCGCTCTACTTCTGTAAATTATTATGCTGCAGTTACAAGGAGAACAGAAGCCATTATGACCTACAGCATTTCTCCAGGGATACAGTACAAAAGTGCTCTATCAGAAATGCAATCAATTCCAGAGATGACTGCTTCCTGCACACTTCCAAGCTGCTGCTTTATAAAACAGCTCCCCATAAAAGGAGCAGGAAATGCATGACATCGTTTAGCAACCGGTCATTAGAACTTAATGGAAGAGGATTAAAATACAAAAATGCCATTCTTACAGACCTTTCCATACATTACCACAGCCATTGAGAGGAGGGATTGGTGACATATTGGTAGAGCCTTAACCCTTTCTTCTGCCTTCAGGGATGGAAACATCCCACAATCAAATAAAAATCTTATTAGAAGGATAAGCCAAATAAAAATCAAACCTCTGAATGAAAGTGGAGTCAAAGGTTAGGTTTCTCCATTTTTTTACCATCGCTCAATCTAAAAACCTCTGAGGGAAGTGGAAATGTGTTCCCTAATCTATCCTTCCTCAGGTGCTGTACTGTGGCACTTCTTGTGTTTTAGCAGTTGTCTCATTTCTAGTTGTCTACATGAAAGTGTATGTACACTCCCTCTTGCATACACACCAGGTACAGTGAGAACAAACCGAATAGCCTCGGAAATTATGTTCCTACTGATTTCCTGTGAAGACATTTTTTATACTGAAAATACCTTGTGCACAGTATCATGTTCGTTGATAATGATTCTGGCACAGCTTTTTTCTAGACAAAAGCAAGTATCTACAGCTATGGCAGAATGCTGGTGATGAAGTCATTCTTATCACAATCAAAAGATAACTTGAACAGTAGGAATATATCAACCTCTTGAGGTTCAGTTCTCTCCAAATTACCCCCATAAGGTTCTATGAATCTTTCTCCCCTCTGCAAGTTTTAAAACTGAAAACTGCATGGTGCTGATAACCAATATCTGTATAAATGCTTTTTCCACTATATGTGAAATTGTAGCTAAAAATAAGTTACAGATCATCTATCTTTAAAAAGCATATTACATAACTCTTCATGATTACATATCTCTTAAATGACAAGTCTTTTCACGGTACTAAGCCAGAGGCCAGAGTAGAGCTAAGTTGTTTTTTGGCAACTTTTCTGTCTCATATCTCTCAAGCACTTGGGAGTCAGAGCACTGGTTGGCATGCAAATGTCCTGGTGCATGACAGAGCTACGTGGTCACACCAGGCCATCCAATAGTCTGAGGTCATTACCAGCAAAGTGCAGTTACAGGAATTCAAGGTACTCAGCTGGTAAGAAACAATTGAGTTTATAGTACTGTGAAAACTGTTGACTCACAAGGTTCGTCTGACTCACATTAAATATTTACTTTTATTTGTTTCTTTAGTCATTCAGCTGCAATAAAAAGTACTCCCTGCAGCCATGCCACCCCAGGCTGTGATCCACTGTGGATCTGGGACACTGACCTACATGCTCCACACCCAAGGTAATGTCAGCAAGCCAGCAAATACCATCTCCTGCCATCTCCAAAGCAGCGTGGCAAGGACAGTGTCCAACACTGGGAACAGCTGCCACTCCATGACCCACACCTCGTCCAGAAGGAGCAGTTGGGAAAAGGTGTAGCTGAAAGCATTGTACACTGGGTGAAACTAACAAAAAAGCATCCAGGCCATTTCTGACTATTAGGTCAAGCAAGATGCTTTCTCCCAAAGCACAGAGCTTTAATTCATCACTCTAAACCAATTGATCTTTATTTGTCTCAGAGTTTGACAATCCTCTTATGGCTTTGGGACAGCATCACCTGACTATACTACCTCTCTGAGGATGATGTTTCAAATCTCCTACTATTGCAATCAGAGACTGCATTCCTCATACCATACATGTCAAATATAATGTTGCTGTTTATTGCTAAAGATCGTCGTGTTCAACCCAAAGCTAGATTTATTTCACTACTATACAAAAGCATTCATATATATATAAGAAAAAAACCCCTGTTCTTCATGCCAAAAAATGACATAAACACCAAGAATAAGAAACTTGAGATGTCTCTCAGCTATCTCTCTTCCTTTTCTCCAAGTGCACATTTAACACACCCATCTTTTTTCACACCTGTGAAATTATGCAATGTTGCAACAATAAAGCTTAAATCAAAATGAACATAAACTATCAATAGGAAATTGTGGCTGCTTCAGATCAATACCCTTTATTATTGCTGTTATTTAGAATTCTGGTAACCTCTGATGCTGAAAATCATCTAAATGACTAATTTAAAACTTCCTTAGAAAAACACACTTTAATCTAACATGCACAGGTTTTTGAGAAGCATTTCTAGTACAGAAACCACCAGCATCAGCCACAAAGGTAAAATTCAGATCTGTCTATTCAAAGATCACTTTTACAGCACTTTTTATATATATTATTTTTTTAAAAGTTTATAGAAACAAAGTATAACATGAGAAATAATATAACACTGCCTCAGAGTGAGGACTTACCTTGAACAAGTTTGTGCCTCCTGCAGTGGTCAGAAGGGGACATGTAGGGAATAGAAAGAAGAAGGAACATATGTGATCTACCCACTTTCAGCCAAAGAGGTTTTCCAATCCTGACACAGCTGGTAACACAGTAAATATCAACAGATCTCTCTTCCAAGCATTTGCCCAGTCTGCCTTCACACCCACCTGAACTTCACCCATATGAAATATCCTTTGGCAACGAGCTGCACAGGTTCACTGCATGCCACACAAAGAACCATACCCTTTCCTTTGTTTTAAATCTGATCCAAATTAATGTAGTACCTAATTCTATGGGGCCTGTATCTGAAAAATACAATGACCAGCTGATCTCTAGCATTCCTCTCCATGCCACTCAGAATTGTGGGGACCTCTCTCAAACTTGCAATAGATCATTTATTTTTCAGGTTGAAGCATTCACCTCAGCTATGCCACATTATACAGTAGATAACAGGAGTGCATTTGTGAAACAAAATTATTGATGTAGAGTCTCCAGCACCCTCAGCAGGCTTTTTTCTTCCAATTAGTATAAAATTGGTCCTGCAGATTGAATACTCATTAGCAGTTGGATTGCACTGGGCATGTTCCAGAATTGCACTAGTCGTGTTCCAGGGCATGGGCTGGTTTTGTTTCATTCAAATGGAATTTGGTTCAGGTGCTCCAAGACTGTCCTCTGGTTGAAACAAAATGCAGTAAGTGAAGATGATTTGAAGATTTATTTCGAAACCTGATCTGAACTAAAACTGGCAGATGTATCTTGGTTTTCCTTACACAGAAGCTGTTCCATACCTCTGAATTGCCCTTGTCACTATGCACTGAACCTTTTCCCCTTTAAGGAGATACTTTTTTAAGATGGGAGAACCAGAATTGCACACAGCTATCAAGGTGTGGGAAAACCATGAGTGTATTTGTTTTCATAATGATGTCTTCTGTTTTCTCCTTTATTTCTTTCCTAATATTTCTAACTGTTTGTTTTCTTTTCATACTGCTGCTGAACACTAAGCTGACAATATTGTGGTACTATATATAATATCCTCAAGGTCTCACTCCTGAGTGGTAATGGTCTCTCAAAACACAACATTTTATATGTGAAGTCAAAATTGCTTTTCCCTGTATGTATTACTATACATTTACCCATGTATCTCACTTCTGACACACACATGAAATCTAAGAATTTATAAATACATCTTGTATAGCACAAAAGTCAATTAATCAGCCCTTTATGTCCCACAATGTTCTTTTGAGGTATGTAAGTGTTATGATGTCCACTTAAACTGTTATATCAATTTTTCAAGAGATAAACCCACTTGGACAAGCAAACTCAAACAAGGGGGAGCTTTTCATCAATGGAGCAATGAATTCCCTCTAAATTTCTTCTACTTTTAGTAGACTAAAACTTGCCACAACTAGAAAGGAATCCTGGAAAACACCTTCTGGTAGAGCTACTTCCAGCACAGATCCTTCCAGCTAATATGCAATATGGGCTCACTAGTATCACCTAAATAACACCTTATAACCTTGAGTTATCATGTAAGAAAAGAGCTTCTAAAAGTTAATTATGCTTTTCAATTTCTTGGCTGTTGTTCACCACTTGCCAGGACCTACTTTTAGAAGGACATTCAGGTGCTCCAGGCAACTGTATTCTCTGATAATAGTAACTCAAGTTCAAATAAGCACAGCTAAGCTCCCTCTTTTTCACATTGAGATATTACAGGTTTCTAAATTTAATACAAAGTTGCTGAATTTTAAAAATTTTAATGCGTAACACCAGATGATAAACTCTAGAAAGAGAATTCTCGAAAACAGAAAAGAAAATGTATTAAAGAGATGTACCTCAGATCTACATTCTGGCAGGACATAACAGAGATCTTAGTCAGCCAATACATCAGACTTTTTATGGGAACAGCTTAACTAAAAAAATCCTTACATTTTAATTTCAGATTTTCAATTACTTGCTCCAAAAACTTGCATTGTAGATTTTTTATTTTTTCTCTTAAGAAAAGACTGGGAGATATGAATGTTCCAGAATCAGAACAGAGACCCTTGAGAAGGAGGCTATTAATCTGAAAATCATGAGATTAAATATACTTAATGCATTCTATTCTATAAAACATATTTATTGCATAATTTAAATATATTATATATATGCATCATATTAATGCCTTCTGGCTTTATGGTGTTGGCATTCCCTCAGGGTGCATATTCTTCATAAAAATGAAAGCTGGAAAGCTTTTTGAAAATGAAAGTTTAGATTTTCCTAAACTCTGATTTAGGTCCTGCAAAACAGCCTATTGAGATAAATGCCCTTGTGTTTGGCTTTTCTCAGGGTAAGGATTTTTTACCCTGTGTCATGAAAGCTGACCCAGTGCAGTGTGGATGACAAAGATTTAGGTGTTTAGGTCTAAAGCACTGGGGTTTTAGTGTGTGTATATTTGAGCTTCCTTCCCTCTGTCACACTCAAGCGTCTTTGCTTTTCAGTTGTGAGGCTTGTACCTTCCTCTGTAACAAAAAGACCCCACACAAAACAAGACTGAACAATCCCTTGGTTTGCACAAGGCAGAAACCCTTTGGACATCAGTGAAATCCTTGAAGAAACTGAATTACAGGGAAATCAAAGCAATATCTCGTTATCTGTTGGGCTCTTCCTGCCCAGTCCCCTCCAACACGTGCTCCAGCAGGAAGGGGCTGAGCAGGACCAGCCAAGATCTGTTCAAGTGCTTTGCCCCGTGAACCCTGCAGGTACACCACTGCAAGCTGCCAGTGCAGATGAAGTCACAGCAGCATAAAGAGAGCTAAGCCAGCACAGATCGTATCTGTGACCACACCAAAATGGGCTAGACACTGTAAAGGCACCTTTCTGTGAGATTCAGAAGTCATCCTCATCAGTAAGGCAATATCAATTCAACTGTTTTATCCTAAGCCTGCTAGGGTTATGTTCTCAAATGATGTGTAGAAAGTTCTGAAGGTTCAAGTCTGCATCCATACCTGAAGGCTTTTCTTTGAAGGAGTAGTTGGGGGGATTTCCTTAGAGAAAGATCTTCTCCAGAAACTGTCTTGTACAATGATTTCTTGATCTGGAGAAGTGTGTTCCATTGTGAATCTCTCTTTTTCACTAAGAAAGTGTGATTAATGTAATTCTAAGACACCACTAATTCAGGAAGGCTTCTCATCTTATGAATTTTCTTTTTCCAGTCTGTTGATTGAAGATATTTTGTAGCTTTAACTTTTAGATTAAAGTAGTAGTTAAAACAATTGAAATGAGAATATATTGGCTATTTTTGTAGTCTGTAGGGATAATATAATCCATTTAGCCTTTCATAAAGCTACATGCAGAGAATAACAGAATTTCAGGAAATGTATTAATTAAGAAGTGTGTCTGTGACTGTACCTAATACCTACAGCTACAATTTATACCACTGGATATCCAAGCATATAGTACCTGGATGAACTCCAGAGAATACATGGGAAAAAAACTATACACTAGAGCAAATATATGATGGAGAATCCTCTTAAAAGGTCACTGGCATGGAACTAAACCTGTTAAAGGAGGTTTTACAATACTCCATGGGTGTGCTTTGAAGAAGCTTCCATTATATTCAATTGCTATTGATTCATTAGGTACATGAACTGTATAACTCTAATTAAAAACCTTTTCCTTTCCCTCTTTGAAACCAGTGGAGAACCTTAAATAGATTTACTCTGAACAGAAAAAAATAAAGTGATAAAACTATTAATTAGAGAAATGGTAACCCAAATTTCCTGGCCTTCTTTGCTTCAATGTCTAAGTAACCATGGTCTGTGTGGTTCTCTGAGGTGAGGCAGCAGATGATGCACCTTGCAAAGCTCTTGGATTGCTTGTCTTCAGCAAAAACATGCCTTGGCATGTTCCACGGGCAGGCACTGCTTGCTCACACACTCTGTCCCTTCTGTCTCTCACAGGAAAAGTTCCCAGTGCTGGGAATCCCAGACAGAAAAGGCGAATGCAGAAAAGGAGGAATGGCTTTCTTTGACTAACAAGGCTTCTGACACATTGACTCAGAGAGCCTTTCTCAGAGCAGGGGAAGGGCTGGCAAAACACAGTACTAGGAATGAGTCGGGCAGGGGGGATCCTGCTGCCTGGATACATTACAAAAACTAGGGAATAACTGCTGGATTGTGCTGAGCTTTCATCACTCTGTGGCTGAAGTCCAGCCTTTACTGGTGACCCAGTAGCCAGATTGTGTAAACCCCAAGAGCCTTTCCTTGTATAAGGTTCTTTATCTTCTGGTGCTGTCCCAGAGCATTTAAGAATTTAGATGGTCCTCCAGAAGTTAAAGCATCAGTAAAAGGCTTTGCCAGCTGGACTGAAGTAAAAATACTCCAAATGTACCCTGGGAGAGTGAAATAAGCCTCTCTCTAGGTAGTTTCTACTTCATGCTTAAAAGCCTGTGACCTCTGCTACTTAGGCTTTAATAGCCACTCACAGAAATAATAAATAGTCAGAGGCATTTTAAATACTTTATACCTTCTGATTACCTTGCAATTAGTAGCTAATCTGAGACAATACCAATCACCTCACCCTTCCAAAGCCTTCCCATGTGTTAGTGAGTGACTAGACAGACGTCCTTAGGACAAACTAACATCCCAAACATTGCCAGTGCTTTCCAAAGCAATAACGCATCCAGACCTTTCTTTCTAATATTATGCAGCTACCAGGTAGGCTAGGGCCCCATTTGTGTCAATTCACCAGACCAGGACTGAAACCACAGGGATACACTGTTTTAACATAGACTTCTACACTCTCTCCCTGCTGTTGCATTTCTTGCTGAGATGGAGCCAGATTTGGCCTGGATCAGGACTGTAGTGGTTGGGGCAGGCATAGCCCTTATATCCCATCCAACCCAGTGTGACTGGCAGCTGGCAAAACATCAGTCCCTGCCCCAGTGATGATGCAACAGGGCCAGGCTCCAGGTCCCACAGCCTTGCATAGCCACAGAAACAGATTTTTGAAAAAACTATTGGTATTCAATAGCAGCAGGACTTTTGATTACTTACTCAAGATAATTTTGTGGAACAGAAAATACCTCCTCTGATCTCCCTTAATCAACCTACAAAGTCTTATAGTGTATGTATATGTATAGAAATTACTGTAGTCACTTGACTTTTCCATAAGGATTTCCTAGACTGTTGATTTTAGATAACCATTTCCAATAGAGATCTTCTGCTTTATTTTTTTTTTTAAATTTCCTCCTCCTGTGTGATGGAAACAAGTCCACAGGTAAGGACAGGTATTTTTTTATGCCTGCTACATCCAGAGCTGTAATAGTGACAGGTCACAGCTTCATCAAATTCCTCCCGTAGCAGCTACTTCTGCTCAGCCTGCAGCAGGGATCCAGACCTACCTGCAGATACTTTTACGCATGAATAAACTTTCACCAGAGGCTGCTGCTTCAATGAACTCTATGTGCAATTCAGACAAATTCTGGTCTACCATAATTTTTATCCACTTAAATATGCTTTAGCCTGTCAAGTGAACAGAAAGAGGAAGCCATTACTTTTGTAAACATAACAAGAAAAGTGTCAGTTCCATTATTTATAACTGAGTTGGGCAGGGTAGAGGATAACATATGGTAGAGACCAATTCAGCATGGAATGGACTAAACAACCCACTGAACTCCATTTCATCAGCAATTTACTGACTTTTGTTTCATTTTCCTGCATCAATAAGTTTGGTTATTAAGGCACAGACTCCTGCTATTCCTCTGAAAGGCTTCAACATTGCTTAATACAGCAATTTCACTTCCCCAACACTGAAAGAATCCTATTTTCTTCATGTTGAGGATATGTTCAATTGCCCAATAATTTAAACAATGCCAAAAACCCTGCTCCCCAGCTCCATCTTCAACCCCTCCCTATGGTCACATGCTAAGAGGACACACTTCTCAAAGGAGTTCTAAAGGCTAAGAATTTAATTTTCATATAGGTAATTTTCAAAGTCCAAACAGTTTCAATAGGAGTTGACTAAATCATGGCACAATTATTTGAAAATTCAGTGCTTGTCTATTTTCATTACTTTTTAGGGTTGCAGGAAAAGTCTTAGAACTATACATAGTGCAAAGGAGAAATTTTATCTTAAGGAATTTCATTTCTACTAATTGCTAAAGCCAAAAGGAAGTCTGTCAAAGGCTAAGAATTCCCCAGCATCCTCTGAGACATGAACATACATTATCAAATAAGATTATGCATTACATTTGTCCTTTAGAGGGCATTCTATGAATAAGGAGTATGCTCTGGGGTCAGATCTACTCTGGTGTGTATTTCCATATTTGCACTTAAGCTAATGAAAATGCATGGGTTACACCACTTGCAGACATTACTCTTTGTCTTTAAATGTTTATTCTCAAAGCCTGAACTGACCTAAATCTTTTCAAATGGATCTACATGTCTTCTCAATAGATTTCACATGTAGCTTACAACTGCTGTTTTCTGTTGTCCTGGGGTGATTTTTATGCTCTGGTTTTTGGGGTTTTTTTTCTTTCTTTTTTTTCCTATCGTCTGCTTAAGCCCAGGAATGGTTTCTGTGACCTTGAGCTCACAGAGAGAAAACCTGGCATGGTTTGTTTCTATCTCTTTGAGATAAAAGCGCAAGTTTTTTTGGTTTTTTTTCCTTGGTTTCCAGTAGTCTGCCCGGCTGTGAGTTAGGACAGCGGGGTTTTTTTTTCTTTCCCTGGTTCTTTTTTTTTTCCCCCTTTTCCCCTTTCCACTGGGATTGCAGTTTTCTTTTTTTGGGTTTTTTTGGACTGTTCGGCCTGGTTTTTTTTTTCCTATCTGAACAATCAGACGATCTCCGGGGAGACAGTCGGCGGGACCCTCGCCAGGCGCTGCTGGACCCCCCGGCCGAGGCGAGCCGAGCCTTCAGGAGGAGGTGAAGTAAAGAAAGGAGAGACTCTGAAAAATTCCACCATCTTTCTCCACGGTAGAGAAGATTTACTGCCTAATATTATTCAAGTTTGGGGGGTTTTTTGGTTTGTTTCATTTTCTTTGTGCTTGTGTGCACCTTGCTTGTTAAATAAACAGTTCTTTTTCACGTCTCTCCAAGAAGATTTTAATTCCGAACCTTGGCTGGGGGGAGGGGCTGTAATTCTGCCTTTTAGAGGAGATACCTTTTCGGAGTCTCCTCCCAAAATTTGTCTCAAACTGGGACATCTGTGTTATTCTTGCCTATATATTTTATTTAGTTGATAAAGAAATTTTACTTAGTTGATATACCAAAAATGAATGGTTGTTGCCCACTGTCCCACAAACTTCACTGTCAGGAATTGTTTCATATCTGACTTCTCTTAAGTCTAATGATGTAGGTATATTTAAATAACAAGTTCAAGACATCAAAGGCTCATCAGTTATATGCAAACTAATTAATTTTATGGGGTATTATTGTCACTCCATAAGAATAAAAAAAATTAATTTGAAATAATAGTGTAGTATTATGTATAACCAATAACCAGTCATGTCTGGTTCATTCAAAATAACTAATATTATTGACTAATAATGGAAAAAATATCAGCAGGTCTATAGCACCTTAATAAATCTTGTATGTAGTCCTTCAGTAAGGTGACTTTTGGCATTAATTTCCTGAAAGCTTTCCAGGTCAGTGATTTTATTGACATGGGTTTGGAAACCAGAATTGTAAAGACCGTTGGACTGGAAGGAAGATGCATGGATTTAAAGCATGAAACATGAGATAAATTTTTAAAGAATCAACCAGCTTGGATCACAGAGATGTAATGACACTTATAGAAGAAAGTCCAAAATACATTGGGAGAATGTCATGTGACAAGAGGGGAAATGTCCTCTTTAAAGTTTAGGTTAGTAAAAGAAAATATGGGGTTCCATACCAGGAAAGACAGAAAGACCATAGAATAAAGAACCCCAAAGGCTCTCTAGCAAGCCTTCAGCCTCAAAGCAGGAGCCAGTCATTGCATGCAGACATTTAAAACATGGACAAATGGTGGGAATACACTTCCAAGAGGAAAATACAGAATATACTTTACCTCATCTCCCATTCATGTGTTTAAACCTATGAAAAGAAATGTGTTCTTTGAGGTTGTTTGAATGTCTAAAGTTGACCTTAAGCATGTGCCAATAGGTTGACAGATGGCATTAAATATGAGATTAGAAGAATTCCTGTCCCCAATCTGAAAGGTTGCATAATTCCGAGCTGTTGGGCTCATGTAACAAAATGTGTAAAATTACCTATAAGATTAACTCTCCCCTGTGCAGTGGTGACTTTCAGTATGACAAAGTAGTATAAAAAAGTTGAACTTCTGCATATTTTCTGGGACCCAGGAAAGGCTGCACTGTCATTTGTACCTTGAAATGAAATTCCAAACCAGTTATTCATAGAATCAGCAGCTCTGTTCTCCCTGATCATTGTAACTGTACACTGTGCTCAGAAGCACAGAAGACTTCAGTATATTATTTTCACTGGAAGTATTTTCCAGTTAAAAAGGACAGATTACTATGAGAATAAGCATCACTTGTTCTAGCAATAAAAGTCTCTAATTCTTACATCTCTCAGAATTTCCAGTGCTTGGTAGCTTTGACTGTCTGACATCCCAGCACATTCCAAGTAGTCTTTTGTGGATGTCTTACTGTACTGCACGGACACAAACACACGTAGCTGACCAGGCCGAGGAGCTAAAAAGGAGAGCCAAATGAGAGAGCTAAAATGAGAGGCTAAAAAGAGAGGGCAAAAAAAGAGAGAGGGCAGAACCCTCTCAATTTATTTATATGTTTTTAGAAATCACCGTGGATTGGAGGTAGAAATTACCACCTCTTCAATCACACTGGTTAAAGAAAAGTCTATCATTTTTCTCCGCCTAGGAGAATGCAATGAAAACAACAAGGACAGTTAACAAAAACCATAGATAGTTAGCAAAAACATGAATAGTTAACAAAAACATGAATAGTTATCGAAAACATGAACAGCTAGCAAAACATGAATAGCTATCAAAAACATGGCCATGTTTACAACAGCATACGTGAGAAAGTATCACAGCAAAGAGAAACATTGAAAAACTGCAAAACTCAAGACAACAGTCTTTCATCAATCTCACTTTCTGAAATCTTTAAAAATTAAATATTGCTAGTGAGGACAATCTTAAAAGGCAGAGTGTTTATTTAAAAACAGTCTTGTACCTATGGAACAGAGGTATCCAGGTTCCTTTAAGCATACTTATTTCCCTAAAACCTCAAAGAGCATCGGAAGAAATAATGCAATAAACAGCTTCCAGTAATGCAGGACATAATTTTCCCCCTCTTCTGAGAATACAATTACTTAATTATGAAGGATAAAACAGATTTATAGGATTAAAAGATGAGCATCATGCAAAGAATGAGTAATCAAAAATATGTGTATTCAGCAGAACCAAGACAAACTTCATACCCTTCCTAATCTAGGGAAAATTAATTCAAAATTCAAATTGGATTATGCCAATGTATGTGTATCCATCTGTGTGTTTGTGTGTGTGTGAGGCCACCCATGGCTCTCTCATCTACTCCACTTCTGATTCTTCCTCTCTGGGACTCTACCATTACATACAATGGCTGAACCGTATTTTGAGATCCTTGATAAATGCCATCTATTGCTATCCAGTTAGTTACCTCTCTGTTGGTTAAATGTAAAAATGTGCAAGTCCCTAACCTTTTGGCTGAGCATCTGTGTGATTCCTCAGACAGGCTGTGTATCTTTCAGTAGCATAAAAGGGAAACTATGTCAGTTTGATGTGCATTTCATTGTGAGCACATGCAAACCTCTCCTAGAAACCAACCACAAAACAAATGGATGACGTAGAGTCTTTTCAGTTGGGAGTTTTTTTCATTTCTCTTTGGTATAATCTTAGCTGAAGTATGTCCAGGTCCTGACAGGAGGTACAGACTAACTGAAGTCAGAAAGAAGGCAGGTCTGAGTGCGCAGAAGAGGTGAGTCTGTTTTCCATAGCAGAACTAGGCATGGAGAGTGCAAGAGTAACCTGAACAGATACATCCACCACTCAGAGAGCTGCCTAAATCTCACCAGCAGCCCTTGAAGAAATAGTCCACCTGCCTAATCAAACCATACAAGAGGAAAAATATTTAAACAGTTTGTCCGACTTGACAAGAGACAACTGATAAACTCAGCAAGCTACAAACATCAGATTTTTCTAAATGCCAGACATTGGTTGCAGCACAGTCTTGTGCAAGAGCTTGCTTAACAGGGAGAAGAAACCCAGTGAAAAGATGGAAAACACTTATCTCTGTTTCCAAAACTCAGGAATGCTACTAAAGATTTTAAAGGAACAGCTTTGAAGAATTCTATATTCTTATAAATAATATTTGCAGCTGCCTTTAGTCTTTGACTAAAATGTCAGCAATAGCAAATTTATTTCCTTCTTCACTAGCCTATCTGTACAGAGACCATACCTGTGTTACTCGTGTTCAGCCTTCCAGTCATCAACAATTTTTGCTTCCTCAATCTGTAGAAGAATGATTGCAATAGCAGGAGGTAAATGAGACAGAGTAGTCAAAAAAAAATGAAAATGTGTGGAAACAATGTTATGCATAACAGTTAAACACATACTTTGCTCAATGCATATGAAGAAATTGCTTTGAGATTTCCTAAAGGTCTAAAAATCTTTAACTCCACTTCATACTAGATGGTAGAGTATGAGAAAAACAGTTTTTATCTGTGATCCTGTCTTCTCTTTGTCAACTGAAACATGATGAGATTTAACCCCTTTCTGACTCCTTTTTCTCAGATGTTGTTTATTGGGTTGAAAGTATGCGAGAACCAACACAAATGTGAATTTTACCTCCCTTTCATTGGAAGTGACAGCAAATTATTCCATCTTAATGTCCATAGTTGTGAGCCAGTCAGTAGTAAATCTCCCTTTCTACTGAAATTACCATTTAGTAGTGATCTCATAACTCCTGAGGAATACGTTATGAGAAAGCTCAAATTTGTGGTAAGAGAAGGTATCTGAGACCTACTGTATGGCTGGCACAGGGAATCAGTAATGGTGTATGGATCTAAATCAAGTGCTGCAGGAGAGCTGTGGATATGTTCCCAGTAGCTGATGCTCTTGTTGTAGTAAGTTTTGCTTTCTGGGAAGCTAGAGGACATTAAGTCTGTATTTGTATTTGCTTGCTTGGAAATGTCTGGCAAGTAGGCTTTACTCCTTACCACGCTTTCAAATGCAGTCCAGGTTCATCCCAGGCTCACTTTAAATTTAATTAGGATTTTGGTAACATTAAGTTGCTGCCACAGGCAGTGATTAGAGAGTGGTGCAGAATCAGCCTTTGCAAGTGTATCTCCCTCATTCTGATTAGAAATGGATGACTGTATTCCTAAAATAAATATCCCAGAAACCAAAGTTAGACAATGCAAGTCTGTCCTCTGTTTTCATAGCAGCCACAAATATTTAACTGAATCACCAGCAGCACTCCTGATGACAATACTCCTAGCGCTGCACAGCCTCACTGGCTCAAGGCTCTGTTTCCAGTTCAAACTCAGGATTTTGCACAAATCCTGGGAAATCTTTCTCTAAAGTTTCCTGTCACAATCTACAAAGGGACACTGGCCTGTATATTTTTAATAGCGATCACCCAGCCCCCCTCACCTAACAGAGCAGGTGTGCTATGCATGGAGAAAAAGAGGCATTTTAGTTCCCAAAGAAAGACTAATTTATAGAAAGAAAAATGTCAGGGAAGCCTGAGCTGGATTTCAGTTAGAGTACAGAAAATAAAGTTCTGTAGAATACCATCCATCGCTTTAACCAGGGCCATACATAATAACATTCATGTTTTCACTGCCTAATTCTGAGTTCAGGACCTATGCAGGAAATTCCTCTTTCTCCTTCTCTCTTCTAGCAGAAGAGCTGATACCAGTATGTGAGCTTTATTCTTCCCAGAAATCCTTATCAGAGATGCTTTTCTAGCTAAATCCAGGGAAAATCCAGAGCAATTCAATTTGTGAAAGCAAGTGGGGTCACCTATCAGCTACAACCTGATGGGATTGTTTGACAGGGCATTGGGAACACTGTGTACCCCATAGCATCACACAGTTCAGATTTTCTAGAGGACAGCGAAATATTGTCCTGGTTCCAGCCAGGACAGGTTTAATTTTTGTAAAACCAGAGGTTATTCTGTACTGCCTCACCTCATTTTCTGGGGGAAGGGGTCCCTTCCAGGTCAGAGTAGCATGGTGGTGGTTTGTATATTGCCAGTTTCCACATGGTGAGCATTTCAGATGTGAATTGTTTGCCTTTCTTGTACACCCTTTTATTAATATTGTTGCTGTTACTGTTCATTTCATATTTCATTGCTGTTTCATGTTAATTGTTCTTATCTTAACCTGTGATTTTACCTTTTTGTGCCTTCAATTCTGCTCTCCAGCCCTCTACAGGGGGAGAGGAAGGGGACAGGGGNTACCCCATAGCATCACACAGTTCAGATTTTCTAGAGGACAGCGAAATATTGTCCTGGTTCCAGCCAGGACAGGTTTAATTTTTGTAAAACCAGAGGTTATTCTGTACTGCCTCACCTCATTTTCTGGGGGAAGGGGTCCCTTCCAGGTCAGAGTAGCATGGTGGTGGTTTGTATATTGCCAGTTTCCACATGGTGAGCATTTCAGATGTGAATTGTTTGCCTTTCTTGTACACCCTTTTATTAATATTGTTGCTGTTACTGTTCATTTCATATTTCATTGCTGTTTCATGTTAATTGTTCTTATCTTAACCTGTGATTTTACCTTTTTGTGCCTTCAATTCTGCTCTCCAGCCCTCTACAGGGGGAGAGGAAGGGGACAGGGGGAGTGAGCAAGCAGCACATGGTTTGGAGTGTTTCAGTGGGAACACTAGATCAGGGAACACCATTCCCAAACCACAACCTTCAAGTATTTCACATATGGTTGATAGGCTCTTCCTCATTAATTAATTCAGACTTCTCAACGTCTTGTCTTGACATAAGGATAACATTTAAAGATTCAAAGACAGTACATAGCAAAAAAGATTGTCTGAAATAATTTATGTGAATAATGTTCTTTCAGCTCAAGGCCCTTTGAGTAAAGGCCTGCTAAATACAAAACCCGTGCAAAAGATTATAAATATTTTTAAAATATCTACTTACGCAATACCAAGAGTCTGATACAAGCATAAATATGCAAAATAAATAATATCAAAGTTAGGACCTTGGTTCTGTTCCTTTCTGACATCCACATTCAGTTTTCCTGTGCTTTATCATTGGGACTTTAAAAATAAAAATTCTGAGAACTTCTCTGAGAACAAAGTAGAAGTTAAGATTCTAGCTACACTCAGGACTTTCATCATTTTCAGCAGCATAAAGCAATACTCATGCTTTCTTTCACTGTAGTTTTCAGGTTCAAACACACTTTTTTCAAAGCTTCCCTCTCATTACAGAGGTTATGGCCATTTGTCAGCCTCTGCTCAGAGGATGAATTACTCTCCATGAGAATGATGAGGTGCAGTGGCCAGCACATGGTTGTTAATTACAAGGCTGCAGCACTCTAAGAGGGAGAGAAACCTTCTTTTAATAGCTCGCTGTAAGAAATATCCAGAAATAGGCATCTCTGAAATGTCCAATATAACAAATTGAAATGGAGTCTTAAAATGCACTGGGTAAATGCTGCTGATACACATGTTTTAAGAGAATAAAGTTGTTAACAAGAGGTAGAGCATTTTAGAGAACATGGATGGACTTTTCTCACTGGACAGCACAAAGTCTAATGAAAAAAGTCCAAAGCTTTTGTAGTTGTGGCATGAAAAGACAGTTAGAACACAATGATCTTGAATTGTTCAGTTGAGTTCTGGCACCTTCAGCCATTACTGTGAGCAAAGAAAGGGTTTATTCCTCCTAATAAATTGTTGGAAAATTTTTCAAAGCCAAAACCAGATCAAAAGTATCTGTAAATCATCTCTCTTATCCTCAGATTAACCTGGTAGCATTGAAGACAGAGGAACTGTGGTCTCCACCTGTTCCCCAAGCCACCTAGGGAGAGAAGGCGCTGTCAGAGCAGCATGTTTGCTAAAAATAAGTGAGTAAAGAAGAAGAATCTGTTCAAGAATTTTCCTAGACTGTTAAAACCAGTGGGAAACGCTTCTTCAGAGAAATACTCTGACAAGAAAAACCATTTATGCAAAAACATCAGAATTTTCTAGGGGAAATGTAATTTTCTGCTAGGAAAAGGACATACAATTTTCTATCAGGAGAATAAAAATGTTAGTTTTGTGATTTCCCACCTGGAGAAACTCTATCCATTAAACTTACTACTCACTAGAAGAAAGCAAATAGGTAAAAGCAACTCCTCATGAAGCCACTACCTTCTGCAGACATTGTTGTCTCCCACACAGATATTGATTATGGCCCTAGGTTTTCTTCCATATTTCCCTCCTTTTGTAACAGGTTTTTTTAATTTTTATTATTTTTGTTTCAGATAATTTTTTTTTAAATAAACAGGTAACATTTTGTAAAACCTTAAAAACTGTGTTGAGTCAGTATAGCAATATCCTGCAGAAAGGATCTGCTAGTACAGAAAGCATGGTAAATTAGTTTTTACTGAATACCTTCCAGGGTCTGCTCAAAAATCTCTGGTTACTGGGCAATTCACAGATGACATTATTTCCACCCACATGGCTTTGGACCAATGTGAAAGATTAATTTTCATATAAATTGCACAGGAAATGGAATGTCACCCCCAGAGCCAAGGAAGCAGTAAGTAAAAGAAAATGCACATTAATGGAATCATCTGAGAGAAAATAAAGGGCAGAATCGAAGTAGGATGTTGCAGTTCGTAAAAATGCGGTAGAGATCACAAGACATATCTCTCCCTGCAGAATTTCTCTGCTACACCAACATCAAGGTCCAGATTTCAGTCCCCATAATTTACCTTCTTCCAAGAGGAAAGCCCAGTTTCCTGAGCATATTTTGATTCCTTTGTACACATTTGTGAATGGGTTGCTACATAACTTCTGGAAGTGTAGTAGAATGTAGCACATTTTCTGTTTCTTCTGCAGCAAAATGATGACACAGATTTTGTAAGTAAAACCATGCTGTCCATGTCCTTAAATACTTAACCTTTGAAGTGAAATTCAAAGAGGAGGAAAGTAGGTTGTGATGTTTATCTTTTTCAACTTTGTACATCCAGGACAGAAATGTATACCAGCACAGTCTGCAGAAGATGTTGTTCCTTCCTTTAAGAGGGAAAATCTTTACTTCCAAGATCCTGAAACTTAGTGTTTTGAATCTAGAAATAAATAATTATAATGAGAGCCCCAGACACCAGCATATTTGCAATCAAAGCTACCTCTGAAGAAAGAACTGAGATAAATAGCCAAGTGGTATCTATGCAAGGCAAGAGGAAGAATTGGGAGTAAGGGAATTAAGAAGTAGTGAATAGCAAACATCTGCAAGAAAACTGCTGATTTGCGGCTGAGCAACTTCTCTTACTAAACCAGATGGCTCATTAGCAAAAAAAGCATGGGTGGATACCAAAGCAGCTTTAACTCTGCAGTGACCAACACCTGTACTTTTTCCTTTCAGGAACATTACAGAGACAGGGCACTCCAGAGCTGTGCCGTACAGTTTTGTTAATATTAAGGCTGGTAATATTGAATCATGGGCATCCACTGCAAATTCTAACCTGTAAATAGCCCCCGCCCTCCCCCCCAGACATGCATGGAGTCTGGGAGATAAGGCAGCAGATTATTTTTAATGGTATAATAAATGCGTTGCTTTGCAGCAGCATATTATTGACCTTTGCTGTTACACATCATTTTATGACCTCTTCTCACCATCCACCAAGTTCCAGGGAAAATGTGACATTTGCTCAATGTCCAATTTGTTCCGTTTTCATTTCTCAAGGCACTAGACGTTCTCTTTCCACCTACACTTTTACCTTTCTCTCTGACACGGATACCAGCTATGACAAATGCTTGGTTATTCTTGTGCTCAAGGCAGAGACTTATTTTTAGCTTTGTAAATATAATACATGCTGAGGCCAAATTTTCGGTTGCTCTTTCCTCTCATCTTAGTCTTAACTGTGGGTGAGTGAGTTTGTTTGAAAATCAGGCTCATAAAAAGTCTTTGTGACAATATTTAGGCATCTGCTTTAGAGCAAACATAGAAAGGACAGAGAGATTGTTGCCCTCTTTCACCTCAAAAACATCAGCACTGCGGGTTACCCATTAAAGGAGGCTCTGAGAACACCTGGCTTTGTATCTCCAGGACCATATCTGTGGAAATCAGATAATACTTCACGCCACTGTCACCAAATCTGTGAAATAAATCTGTATTTATACCTTCCCAAGGCCACATTACAATGACAAGAGCTGTGGAGTGAAGGAAAATGGCATTAATTTATAATTACAACCCTTTACCCAGGATGATGGGGTACATAGTATCCATCAAAGACAAGTAAGTGCTGTGTAGATACTGAGTCAGGTTTGTAATTTCCCAACCAGCTGGCAAGGACACCCTTCCAGGGGCTGAGTCTGCTTTCTCCCATGCTGATAGCTTTGTGCTTAAGGCTAATAATATATTTAAAAGTATACTTCACCTTATATCAATATAATGCAGTCCATTCACCTTGCTGGAGACATCTGTCCAGAATATAAATACCTTGGAAAATCTGGTACCTTCAGCAATGAGGATGTTTTCTGTCTCTATTCTGGAAGTGGTGATAGCATTTCCAAGAACCTATATACAAACCACCCAATACAGCTAGCCAGCAAAAAAAAAAAAANNAAAAAAAAAAAAAAAACCTCTCTTCTTTGTCCATTTGAAAGAAAGTCTCCATTGCCTCTGGACATTATTCCATCATGTGTTTTCTATGCTTTTTTCCTAGAAACGCAAATGACAAAACTCGCTTATATTCTGCACACACTACTCAAGGATTGCTCTCAATCTTTCATCCTAACCAAATTCTAAAATCAGAAAAAACATCCTGATCACGTGTAACTGGTCTTCCCATTGTCCACTGAAAATCACAGTGTCATTTGAGTGTGTCTTTATACACTCCTGATGGGGTCAAAGAAACTGAGTGCTGAAAAACAATTATATCCACTGACTAGTTGGCATTACTCTGAATTCCAGGAGTGGAAAGGCTAAATTACCTGCTGCCTTACCTTCACCCTTCTGGTCAGAGGGATACACGAAGGTCCATTGATTAAAAAGTGTGCATATAGACACGGAAAATTTGAAGATTTAACACTTCATCAAATATGTCTTAGAATTGGATTCACATTTATCTGCCAGAAAGCTATCTGGGCTAAGACATCACTACCTGTCTTGCCCTCAGTCTTCCTTTGTCATTTCCTATTTATACATCTCACTCAGCTCTTGTTTTTGACTACCTGCTTCTCTGGGAGTTGACCTTAATTCAAGGACATTTTTGGGTTTTTTATGGAAGTGTCTAGATATGAGAATAGATACATTTGCTTCATCCTTGAGAGAATACATCCTTAAATTCTGCACCACATAATCTAAAAGTTTACAGTGTTGTACTGTCCTTTGATTTCTTATTTGCACTTCCTCTGTCAGCTTGTGTGATTAGGCTCAGCTTGGGTTTAGAGATATAAGGTGCTACATAAAAGCCTTGTTTTTCTTTCTTCTCAATGCAAAAGTATTTCTTGCCTCTGTTTCAAAGTATTTCATATGGATCCTTGCCATTTTTCACACAGCTTGTACTCCAAACCTCCCTGTGATACTTGAACTTTACTGGAATTCTGTTCCCTACCTCTGTCTATACTCTCAAGAAGTTTCCCTTCTTCCTTCTCACCCCAGTCCCACCCTTGAAAAAACATCCATCCCATCCTGGCTGAATGCCAGACACCCACCAGAGATACTCTGCTCTGTCACTCTCCTCTACAATGGGACAGACCAAAGAAAACATAGCAAAAGGTTCATGAATTGAGGTAAAGGTAGGGAGAGATCCCTCACCAATTA
>VYZT01042295.1:0-30355 GCA_013400735.1 Pomatostomus ruficeps | reverse complement strand
CGGGAGGGAGAAGCGGGGCAGGGCCAGGGCAGCGCAGGGATCCCCACGGACACCTGACAAAGGAAGGTCCAGGCACTGCTTGGATGCGGAACTTCCCTCCTGCAATTCCTCCTCTGCCCTTCCCGAGCAGCCGGAATTGGGGCAGCCAAGCACAAAACCTTCTGCTTCGGAAACAGCAGCGAGAGGCAAATCGGGAAGGTTCTGATCTAGAGCAAAAACCTCCAAATGCAGATTTTTCAGGTAAATAGAAATATTTTAGACCCAAGTAGAGGCCAGGTGTATATTTGTAGTGATTTTTCAAAGCTATTAAACTCTAGCAAAGGTGACTTGAGCACCTGTATGCTTGTAAACAGAACTTTGTACATGTTTACTGCTCTCATTAGGGAATTTATTGCAATTTAAAATGCTCTGATACTCCAGGCTGCAGCATCTGGAGTAAACTGTACGACAGAAAAGCTCTCATTAAACTCTCATAGTAAGACAATAATTTAGGAATAAAGATTATTCAAGATCTTGCTTTGCGGGTTGGAAAATCACATTCTGATCAAGCTCAAGGTGTTCCTGCTCGTGGCAGGGGTTGGGCTAAACGGGTTTGAAAGGTCCCTTCCAACCCAAAAAAGGGATTTCCTTGTGCTGCTCAAGTTCCTGGAGCTGGGGTGGGAGCAGAAAATGAACCTCAAATTAATTAACAGCTCCAGCTGCTAATTTCCCCCGCACCAGCCCAGGAAGGGTGGGCTTGCGCATTCCCTGTGCCCCATGGAAAACGATCCAACTCTGAAATAGCTGAAAAAATTAATTTAAACGAGCTGGCAGTGCTTGTCAGGGGGGGAATAAGGGCAGATTTGAGGAAATTAGTAACGTAACTCAAAGTTCCCAGCAAACTCCTGACAAAGGCAATGTAAACTTGGTTTGAAATTAATTATTGCAAATAAACATTTGAAATGCTACAGGCCAAATTAATATTTCAGAATTCTTCGCTATTTATTACTGTGCTTAATTTTCTTACTTAAATATAATTTGGGCCTACGGCTGTTAAGAATTTAATTTTTGAGGTACTTTAATGAATTATAAAACATGTTTTAAACAGAAATGAATTGCTAATAAATGCCAAAAGTGATTAATTTTCCAAAACATGCGAAGGCCTTTGTATTCAATTAAAAAAAAATGCCCTAAATTGTTGGAAAGTAAAGAGAACGAAAATACAAAGTGGATCAATTGAAGTTTGGAATAATTTACTAAATCACAAATAGTTTGTGCTGTGGCAATATGTTCTTCCAGGAGTCTCCAATGCTTCCCCAACCCAAAAAACCATTTTTTGGACAGGACACCAAGGACATCCTTTAGACAGGGTGGTGACAAAGACAAGCCCTGATGAGCAGCACTTTGCCCTGTTTAAAAATCGATATATCCAAACTTCCCTGGGATAACACAACACCAAAGGTACAAGTTTTTACAAGCCCGTGATTTTCTGATTATTTTAATACATTGGGGTTTCTTCAAGGGAAAATGAGATTGTGAGAATGAGGTTTTCGTACTTTAGGTGAGGTTTCTAATAGGGATTTTGCATCTGGGGCTTGTGTGATGGGTGGAATTACCCGAGGTGGGATTTATGAGCGCAGCTCCCCGCACGCCGGGGTGGCAGTACCTGCCATTAATTTTTTTGTGGTTTGAACCGGAGCTTGATTTAGATGCTTTCATCCCAAGGGAAGAGACATTTTCTGAAATCAGCGCAGTGGTAATTGTTTGGAGTCGAGAGTGAACTCACTGAGATTCCCCATGAATCAATTGTGTGCTGCTCATGATTTATGCCCCAGCACAAGGCTCCAAACGTCCTTACAAATTATCCAGGGCTGAGCAGGGGGTGATTTGCTGCCAGGGACGCTTGGGAGATCGTTCAGCAGAAGTGTTTTCCAGCAGCTCCTGATGTAGGGAGCTCCTGCGCAGCAGCAGGGTCAATAAAACACAAATTCCTTCTGGATTTTTGGTTTTTTTCAGAGTGCACAAATGCAGGAACACCCCAGCATCTCTTCAGCCTCTGAGCAGGGACCAAGGACACCCTCACAGCCTCTGCTTCCCCTCAGCAGAAGTCACAAAACCTTGGAGCACCACAAGGTGAGATGTCCCTGGGTATCCCTGCTGCCTCACAAAGGTGGGAGATCCCGAGGAGAGAAACATAATTTGGGATACAGGGGTAAAATCCATATGGAACTCAGTAACTGGAGGAAAGTAGAAAGCAAAATTTAAAACAAAACAGCAAAAAAAAATTCTTAGAGGATAAAGTTATTATAAAAAGCATCGTCAGGAAGGAATCACTGGAAAAATCTCCACCTGTGAAATTTTTGCATTTCTTGGCAAGTTTCTTTACCCTGCTGTATTTCTCCCTTATTCTTTAAGTTAGGATTTATAGAAAACTGATTCAGTCATATCTTTTCTCCTCTGGGCTTTGAAATTTCCTAAATTCTCTTTACTTTGAAATTATTTTTCTTCGGAGCCTTCTGAACGCTGGAATCGATTTGTGTTTCTTTTCCTATTAATGAAACCATTCATCCAAGAAAACTTCGGAGAAGAGAGATCTAATTTACAGCCCTACCCCGGTGAAAAGAAATCAGGTGAACAATCAGCTGGACCATCCAAAGCATTATTACCATTGCAACGTAAGCTATTTAAGAAAATGTCTGTGGGGAAATAGCTGGAAGTGTAATAACTTAATCCTAAATATCAGGAAAACAAAGCAAATTACTGAATATAACCCAGAGATGGAGAATGGAGCAGAGACAGGCGCTCACCTGGGAGGTTTGTTTTAGGCAGGGAGAAAGTTTTTGTTTTGCAGCAATTTAGGGCAGAAGGTGGTCAGGAAGGCACTCAGGTTGCTGTTTTTTGGGAAAAAAGCTCTTTTTTTAGTGTCTGGATGGTGTGGGACTTGCATGAGATGCGCTGTAAGGCTGGGGTGAGTGATCCTAAAGGTGAGGCTGAGTTGCGTTTGCTGTGGCTGAACTAAGGCTGGCACTTAAATGGATAAATTCTCTTCACTCTGAGCATTTCAAATGTCAGAATACCAAGGATCCTGCTCCCTCTGTGTGAGAACAATCCCTTACCCTTCAGAAAGGTTCCCATTTCCACCTGGGCAGTTCTGTAGGGGTGTCAGGAGCTGTGTGAGCACATCACAGCTGGCCCAAGAGTTGGTTTGATTATTTACTGCCTGTACCCAGCGTTTCCATCCCCGCCTTGAATTAACTCTGCCAAAAGTGGCTTCTCTTTCTGGCTGGTCTTGGAGGAGGGACGTGGAGCTGAATCCACGGGTTCATTTTGGGCTGGAGGAGGAGCTGAATGCAGCCCCAGAGAGGGCGAGAGCCGGCCCTGGGTCCAGGCACGCTCAGGTTTTGCCGGTTACGGAGGCAGCCATGGGGTGGAAGGGCAGGGCTGGGCCTGGATTTTGGGGAATTTTGGAGTCTCTTCCCCATGGATCAGCGGGGGACGCTGGCAGAAGGGCTCGTTTTGGGATCCTGTGGCACCGCAGCGATCTCTGCTCGCCTGATCCGCACCTTCCACAGAGCCAGGGGGTGAAGGGAACCAGCCTGGGGTGGGGATGTCAGGAAAACCTGCTCCCTGCCCATGCCAGGCTGTGCAGAGCAATTATTCATGCTGCAGAGCCAATGCTAGGAGACATGGGCTCGGGCAGAGGGAATGCCTGGGGCTGGTGGGACGAGATCATTGTGCTGGGAGTTGAATGAAAGGCGGGTTTTTTTCATAACAAAGATAAGACAGGCAGTGAAAGACACTTTTTTGCACGAAGGAAGAAGGCGTTATCCTGCTCAAATGATGTAGACAGACTTTATTTTCTTGGAGAGCCATGAGTCTGTTCATGGAGCATTGTCTCCAAGCCGAGCTGCTCAGTGAGACCTTTCGTCTGAGGAAAAGAGACCCGAAGGGAGCGAGGGGAGCCCGTGACCTTCCACCACAGCAAGGCGGGAGCCATGGAAATGTTTGTCAGCTCTGAAAAGAAATGGCTGCACTCGAGAACCTTTCCTTGGAAAAATCCCTCAATCTGGAGCCACAATGAGCCGTGATTTCAGCGCAGACCTGCCAGGACACATGGGTTCCTTTTTCCTTTCAAATAAAACATGGAAGTCAGCTGGGGTGTCTGAGCTTTTGGGATATCACAAGGAAAACTTTCAATCGTCTTATTTTTGATTCAGGCACGGTGAGATCTGTGTGTAATTGGTTTTCTGGAAGGAAAACAAATATGCTTTGAATTCTGGGGGAAACCAAGGTGACAAATCCTCCATATGAGAGTTTGGCTCGGGGGCCTCTCCTCTGAGCAGCAATGTTTGTCTGCAGAGGGAAATGCCCCAACTCAACCCAAACCCGTGGCCAGCAGCCCCAGAGTCACTTCTGCACCAACGGAGAGCAAATCTGGGCTGGTCTGCACCAGCACGTGCTCTGGGTGAGATGAAACTCTGGGGTTCATGCAAATGTAAGTATCTCTTGGTTTACTTCTGATTGTTGTGATCCCACGCTGGTCAAACCCAAATTCTCCCTCCTTGAGCTGGGAATTCTCCTTTTCTGCTTCTCTCCCCTTCCTTCCTTCCCTGTTCCTGACACGTATAAAAATAAATGGTGCTGCCCTGGATTGAACTGGGGACTGACATTGTGTGGAGTTCGTTTTTCCAGTCAACAGAATTCCTGCTTGTCACTTGCAACACTCAAAAATTCCTGGTTTGTCCAAAAAGAAAAACAAGTTGGGGATCTTTTCTGGTGTGGTTTTTTTGGGGCCTTTTTTTGTTTTTTGTTGTTGTTTGTTGAGTTTTTCTTCGGGTTTTTTGTTTGTTTGTTTTTAATTTTGACGAAGCAGGACAGCATCTCAAACCCACACACCGCGCTGACCCTGCCCACAGCGGGGAGTTGGAACTTGACGATGTTTTAGGTCCCCTCCAACCCTTCCCGATGGTGTTAAAATGACAAGATCAACCTGCAAAGTTCATTTCTGCACATCACAGCAACACAGATAAGAGACAAGGTGAGAAAATGGAGGATTTAATGCTGATTTTAGGTTTCTGCCCATTAATTCGCTGTTTATTGATGGGATTGAAGCAGAGGGGCCCTGGTTGGGCTCACTCTGCCCTGGCACGGTGCTGAGCCCCTGCTGCTGCCGGGCAAACCCAGCGGGGCTCTGGGGCTCATTGGATTTGTGTGCGAGGCTGCATCCAGGGAAAACCCCGAACAGTCACCCCTGGGATGCCTGAGAAATGTCTTTTTTAAGAAAATCTCTCTGAAAACAGAGGGCATGCACTGCCCTGCAGAGGAGGTTCTTTTCTGTGCGGGATAAAGGGATTTTTTCCTCCTCGGAAATGGTTGCGCCCAGTTCGAAATCGCCGTGTTTGGCTTTGTAGGGAAGGACATCTCTTACTCATGTGAATGATCCGTAACGTGAGTTCCTCCTAAATCATCACTTTGATATTAACAGATCGGCAAATAATGACCCAAAATGTGCGTGGTGATTCTTGATCTCCGTGTAAGGCCAAATTTGGAGGAAAATTCGGGGCCATTTTCCTGTTGATTGAAATCAGGCTGTGGTGTGACCAGAGCGGGGGTTCCACTCAGGGCGGTCAGAGGAGGACGGGTGTTACAAGGCAATGGAAAATCAGTTGACTCTAAACTTGGTTATTTCCATATTTTTGTGTCAGAAGGCTCAGAATTTTGCAGAGAGAGCAGACACAGGCTTTTGTTGCAAACTATAAAATAATGATGCTCTTTTCACTGCTGGGTGTTATTCAAACAATATTTACCTGCTTAAGATATTAAAATTAATCACTGCTGTTTGCATTAGAGAATTTTCCATAATTCCTTTGGTTTTTATTTTTTTTTCCTGAGGTTTGTTTTTCAAAGGCTGCATAAGGTTTTGAGGCTCCAAAGAGCTCAGGGGAGCTGGAGGGTCTCCTCCCTTCCAAGCCTTGCTGCTGCTTTGGGTTTGCCCTCCATGAATCCCCACCCGGTGGGAATCTGGGATGTCTCCTCCTCTGGAGGCTCCTGCAAAGAGTTCTGTGTTTGGCTGAGGAGGCTCCTCCTTCCAAGCAGCAATTTGCTTCCTTCCTTGTCTCCTGTTTATGAGGAAAACATAAAATCCCTTCCTGCACTTAAACTCATTCTGGTGACGCTCTAAATTCTGTGCTTAAGGATGCATTTAATTAAAGATTGACTATGGCATAAAGTGGAGGTTAATTAAATACCAACCAATTCCTGTGGAAAATCCATGTAAAGGGGCTTTGGCTGAGGCAGCAAAAGGATCTCCAGGAGGAGATTCCCCTCTTGCTCACCGTGCAGCTGCAGAGTGCCTTCCCGCACCTTTCCTCGCTGTGTTTGCCATCCGGGATGTTGAAATCCTGCAGAAAAGCTGTTTTTATGGAAACAAAGCCATGGTTTGACCCACTGTTGCTGTTCAGAAGGGATTTCACAGGGACTTTTCCATCACCACTTTGTTATGGTGCTGTTGGCATAATTAGACAAAACTCCCATTGATGAAAGAATAACTTTTTCGGGTTTTTCCCAAAAATTTTGAGGCAGGTCCTTTATAGAGGCATCAAATGAATCCAGAGTATCCAAAGTTAATCAGACAAGGTGACTTTTCATGGAACAAGTTGCTAAGCTGTAAATGCCTTATTGTAGGGTATTGTGTACCCTGAAATTTAGGGGAGCTCTGGGAAGAGAGAACTTTTGGAGGGTCTGGAAGAGGAGTCCAATGTAAGAGAAGCCTTGTGTGATTTTTATGTTCTTTTCCCCCATTCTGTGTTCCCACAAGGGAATATTTTGGGACTCAGTGGGACACTNAGAACTTTTGGAGGGTCTGGAAGAGGAGTCCAATGTAAGAGAAGCCTTGTGTGATTTTTATGTTCTTTTCCCCCATTCTGTGTTCCCACAAGGGAATATTTTGGGACTCAGTGGGACATTTCAGAGGGAAATCTGGAGTTTGTTCTCCTGC
The DNA here is from genome assembly GCA_013400735.1 of Pomatostomus ruficeps. Classification (NCBI taxonomy): domain Eukaryota; kingdom Metazoa; phylum Chordata; class Aves; order Passeriformes; family Timaliidae; genus Pomatostomus; species Pomatostomus ruficeps. The sequence continues at coordinate 23,379 of VYZT01042295.1, read as the reverse complement.
ACAGGTGGCCAGATTGGACAGATTTGAAATAAGAGGCCTAAAAGTTCACACTGGATCAAGAGCAGAGTTCAGTCTCTCTTCTAACCAGCCCTAGCTCTTCAGAAGACCCAAAAGGAATGACTTGACCATGCTTACTCTACTCCATGCTCTGCAGTGCTTCAGGAACATTAAATGGTGAAAAGCAAAGTTATCCTGCTACAGAATAGGACTTTCTTTTAAATAATTTAAAAATCCTTGATTTTAAAGTTGTTTAGAATTTTTTGTTGGATGTTCTCCTGTTCAAACTACCAATACTAAACTTACCAGCTTTAGTCAGGAGCAAAATAATTTAATTCTGAAATATTTTCATTTTTAAATACTCAGTTCCATTGAAAATAGTTTTGTTCTTTCATTTCTCATAAATCCCCTGGAATCTAAACTTTTCTCAGTGGGTCTTTTAGGGATTTCCACCTCCTTTAGAAATCTGCTTTCCATGGCTGCAGTCATGTCCTTCCAGGGAGCTCAAGGCACCTGGTCAGTGTGGCAGGGCCTCTTCAAAGCATTTTTCCAGCCCTGCAGAAGGAGAAAAGTGAACTCGGAGGCTGTGAAGAAGCAGCCCGGGATCCAGCAGCTGCTGCTGTGCGAGGCACAGGTTGCAGAAATGAAGTTGGAAGTTAATTGTTCCTGCTGCTGAAGGGCCCAGGTTAGTTGCTGTCATTACACTAATTTTTGTGCCGTCTCAGTGACCTTCATCTCATATTAACAGTTTTATATTATGTTAGCAAATTGCTCTGCCAGAGCTGCAAGTCTGATTGCATTCTGAAGGTCATTAATATGATATGAAAATATTATTGTATTCTCTCCTTTCATATTTTATTAGTGATATGGAAAGCAATAAAGGAGCTGATTTTTGCTGGGAGGTTCCCCAGGGAAAGATGCTCTACAGCAGTGGTGTCCCACATTGGCTCCTAATCCAATCTCAACGGGAAGTTCAATTTCCTCATCATTAATTATTTAGCTGTACTTAACTGCTGTAAATTCTCAGATTAATTTTTTTTTAACTGTTGAGTTTGATGACCTCTAAAGACATTGGAATTAACCAGTGCGACATGAAAATACAGCTGCTTCATGCAAATGGAGCCCACGCTTCCACGAGGATTTGTGTGAAGGCATAATAATGGGAAATTTAATTTCTCTGCTACAAGAGGGAAGGATTATTTTATTACTGCTGCCCCAAAATTTTCATTTATCAAACTATGTAGAGTGGGAAAGTCCTGATACGTGTGAGCAATGGGTAAAACTGGTCAGTCGCCAGCCAGAGGCAAGGCAGGAACTTTTTGGGCAAGTTTTGGCTGTTTATTTAAGCTTTGGGCTTGCAAAAAAGAGGGTTAGAAACTTTTAAAGAGACTTTAATAGAAAAGAAAGGTCATTGCTTGCAAAGATAAATGATTTTTGAGGTAACAGTGCTATTTTAGAGGCACTTCAGCCAGAAGGGAGACTTTGGCAAGCAGCAAGTTGAGCACTTTAATGCTTTAACAGCGCTTAACTCACCCTTACAATGACATCTAACAGCACTTTATCAATCGCTACCCACAGCAATATCGAATTAGGATATCGCAGCGCCCAGATGTTGGGGGTTTAACATGATTTTGCCAAGCAGAATGTTTCAATGTTTGAATTTATGCCTTTCCCCGCCGCAGTGTGAGGCTGCTCCGGGTTCATCGCCTCAGCGCCGCGCTGGCTCCGGCACGGAGCGCCTCAGATCCGGGAAACAATTCCAGAGCGGCTTTGTCACCGGCTATGGGCGCTCAGGAAATCGGTCTGGAGGCTCCCCAGCCCGGGAATGTCCCAGAGGGTTCCTGAGCAGCACAGAGGAGCGGGACGCTGCTGTTCCAGGACAGCGGCGCTGAGGGGAGGCCGTGAGGGGAGTGCAGTGCCCGGCAGCGGCTGCAGATGGCGGTGCTCACCGAGCGCCGGGGCCTGGCAGCCGGGCAGCCGAGCACGGCGCCTGTCCGAGCCCCAAAACTGCCCTGGGACCCCAAAACTGCCCTGTGCCCCAAAACTGCCCTGTGCCCCGATACTAATCCTGTACCCACAGCCCCGGTCCGTGCCCCAAAACTGCCCTGTGCCCACAGAACCGATCCATGCCCCAGAACTGCCCTGTGCCCCCAAATCCACCCTACACCCACAGCTCTGATCCGTGCCCCAGAACTGCCCTGTGACCCCAAATCCACCCTGCACCCACAGCATCGACCTCGCATCCCAAAATTGCCCTGTGCCCCAATACTGATCCTACACCCACAGAACTGATCCTGCACCCCAAAATTGCCCTGTGCCCCCACATCGACCCTGCACCCATAGCACTGATCCTGCACCCCAAAACTGCCCTATGCCCCAACACCGATCCTGCACCCAACCCTGCTGATCACCTCAGCACCGATCCTGAACACCGTCTCCATCCTGTACCCCCCTGCACCCCAACATGCTGAGCCCCAACACAGCCCTACACCCGCCCTGCCCCTCACCGAGGGCTCTGCTCCTGGTGGCTCACCCAGGGATGGGGATGGCTGTGGCTCCCCACACTCTGCTGGGGCCAATCTGATCCATCCCTGCCCTCTGGCAGTGGGGAGCCATTCCCTGTGTCCTGTCCCTCCATCCCTGGTCCCAAATCCCTCTCCAGCTCTCCTGGAGCCCCTTTAGGCCCTGGAAGGGGCTCTGAGGTGTCCCTGGATCCTTCTCCTCTCCAGGTGAGCACCCCCAGCTCTCCCAGCAGCTCCGTGGCCTCCTCTGTCTGGTCTGGCTCCAGCAGCTCCACGTCCTTTATATTGGGATCCCCAGGTGGGGTCTGAGCTGAGCAGGGCAGAATCCCCTTGCTGAGCTGCTGCCCACGCTGGGGCTGAGCCCAGGCCGTGGCTGGCACTGTGTAATCTGTGCCCACAATTGTCATTGGCAGTGCCACCGTGGGGCTGCTGCCTCCCTTCAGGCCGTGCCCTCACCGGGCAGGGCAGGAGATGCCCGGAGCCACCACGCAGGGCACCACCAGGTCATGTCCACGCAGGGCCTGTCCGTGGCACTGTCTGGCCTTAAATATGGGGCTGTAAAACTCCAGGAGAGCTGAGGACAAAGCAGGCAAAGCCACGCTGAGCCCCAGTAGGAATTTTATGGACAATAATAAAATTCTTTGGTGTTTCTTACAGGAGAGAGGAGCGTGTCAAGTGTGATGCTGCTTAACGTCGTCTGAGACAACAGAGTGAGAGCACTGAAGGTAAGACCCTGTGGACTGAGCTGTATTTCATCACAAACAGAGCCCTTTAACGAACAAACTTGTTCTGGGAAAGTTTCCAACTCCGACAATCTCTGGCGTTGTGGAGTGGTGGGATCTCTCATGCTAGGAGCATCAAAGGAGTCTCTGGAGATGCTTTAACAGAGGACAGGAGCCTGGGAGGGAGACTTCAAAATCCTGGCAAGGGTACAAATAAAATACACTTTGGCCTTAAATTAATGTAAAATTTTATGAAACTGCCTCTCGGAGATTATTCCCAATGTGGAGTTAAAAAACAAACAGGCAAACAAAAAGCAACAACAACCACAACAAAAAAAACCTCCTGGCTGGTGTCCACAAAGAACAAGTGCTGTGGTTTCTAACCTCTGAACGACATTATCCTGCAGGAACTGCCTCTTGGGGAAGATTCCACATCGCCAGGCTTTATCTGCATCCTCTGCTGAAAAAAAAAGGAGCCATCCCAGGTCTCTGAAAAAAAGAGTTTTGCTTTGACCTAAACACTGATTTATGCAAAGGCTTTCCCTGGCACATCCTGCACGTGCCCTGCCAGGGCTGTGTCCACTCTCTGGACATTGCGGGGCTCCATCGGCTCCAGGCTCATCCTGAACAGCCAAGCTCCCCATCCAGGGCCTCCCTGTGGCTGGAGAGCTGGGATGGGACGTGTCCATCCTGGAAGTAAACAAGGAATGCAAAGCAAGAGGAGAAAAAACCCCAACAAAACAGAAAAAAACCACAAGCAAATAGACCTCGGGAAGAGAAGGAATTAAAAGAAAAGATAGTAATAATAATATTAATGACACATTTTAATGAATAAGTGGCTAATTAATTTTCTAAGCACCATAAAATTGCCATAGCAGCCTAATTGCCTTGCTAGTGTTGCCACCAGGCAGGGAGGGGACGAAGAGCTCTAAGCCCCTGGATTTCCACGTGGGAGGTGGCAGAGACGGGGACACAGCGGGAGCTGCAGGGACAGTGCCACCACACGGGGACCTGGCCCGTGCCCCACGAGGTGCCACTGTCACCTGAGCAGCTGCCACCAGGAGGAGGAGCAGGGCTGGGGCAGCTCCGGGATAGGGTGGAACGGTGGCTCTGACCCCAACATGGATACAGGGACCTCTCGGGGACACAGGGACCTCGCCAGGGACACAGGGACCTCTCAGGGACACAGGGACCTCACCTGGGATACAGGGACCTCTCAGGGACACAGGGACCTCACCAAGGAATCAGGGACCTCACCAGGGACACAAGGACTTCACATGGGATTCAGGGACCTGTCAGGGATACAGGGACCTCTCATGGATACTGGGACCACACCAGGGATTCAGGGACCACACCAAGGAATCAGGGACCCAGGGACCTCTCAGGGATACAGGGACCACACCGGGGATTCAAGGACCGCAGGTGGCTTGCAAGTGGATTTCCACTCTGCCGTGATTCTGGAAAAGCATGAAGATGCGGTGCGATTACTGCAGCTGCTTTCAGCCTCTCTTCCAAACCCCCTTACTGCCCCTTTTGAAAATATCTTTGATTTAACACCAGCACAGATTATTGGTTTTATGCTTCTTGCTCTATAACAACCATGAACTTACAGGAAATTACATATAGGAACTCACTTATAGGAACCAGGGCTGTGGACATACCAGTTGCCAAAGCCACAGGAGCTCATCTGGATGCCCTTCAGAAGAGTCCACAGCACCTCCAGCTCCTGAGATTTGTGCATCTGGGCTGCAGGGGTGCACAGTGCAGCCACCTCCTGTCCAGGGCACTGTTCTGGGGACACCGTGGTCACATTCAAAGCAGTCATTCAGTGAGAAGGATTTTTTCCCTGGGCTGTTTTTGCCACCAGTTCTGTGATGAGCGATTTGGATTTATCTGCACTGACCCCTCCCATGTGCTGGGTGTGTTTTTAGGAACCTTTCTTCTCCTAAAGGTGGAAACCCATGGAACCACATCATCATTTGCTATAACCTTATTACTGAAGAGATTTCATCTCATCCCACAGTTTCTGAAGAAAGAACCAACGGCTGCTTGGGGGCTGTGGGTTCTGTGGGGTGCAGCACAAATTCTATTATTTCACACAATTTGTGCTGCTGACTCTTCCGTCTTTGCGAGTTTATCTTCCTCCCGTTCCTAACAAACTTGTTTCTTCAGCACTTCTTTGTCATAAGGATGATGAGGATTAACTAAATGCATGTAAACATAACCATAAAAAGGGGGAAAATTACACTGCATGAGCAAACCTGATACTCTTCCCAGTTCATTAGAATTTAATGAAGAAATACTCAGTGCCCAACAGGGGAATCCTAATTCATTATGTCTTTTGAATTCTCATTAAGCATATGCATGGTGACTACTGGAAACCTGCACCCTTTCAGCTCTGTTGTCCATTACCCTGACTAATAAATAGTCATTATACTTAAACACTGATGAGGAGACTCGAGGAAGTTTTATTCCTGTAATTAATTTTCCCTGGTTAATTCCTGATGATTTTCCAGTGCTTCTGGTGGTGGCGGAATCAACATCCTTGCACAGGTGAGGCCAGAGAGAAGCTGCTGCAAAGGCGGTTTGAAGATGGAGGAGAGGAAGGACCCCACCAAAACCTCCCCACGCCCACACAGGGCCAAATTCTCCCCACCTCGAGGACGTTGCTTTAGGTTTGAGGGGCTCTGCTGCTATTTTGTTGGGGGGGAAAGCTTTTTATCCATTTGAATCCCTGGAAGTGTCCCAGGCCAGGCTGGATGGGGCTTTGGAGCAGCCTGGGACAGTGGGAGGTGTCCCTGCCCATGGCAGGGGTGGGATGGGATGTGTTTAAGGTCCTTCCAAGCCAAACCAAGCTGGGATTTTAAATGTTGTTTTCTGGTTTGGGCCCAGTAACTGAACAATGATGGATATTGGCTGAAGTTTTCCCCAAGCTGAAGCTTTGCACAGTTTTCCATACTCTTGGGTGAAAGCTTTCAAAGGAAGGCTGTGTCAGGGAATGAGGAATTACTAAATCCTCCCGACTTCTTATGCAGCTTAAGGCAATGTCTAAAAACTGTTTAATCACTTGGAGCTGTATTTTACTCCATGAGTGGCAAAGGGTTTGTTCATTCCTGTATCTCTTCTCAGTTATTAATACCTTTTGTCTTTTACCTTTGTTACTAAAGCTGGAACAAGGGATCTCTAGAGCCAAGAAACGGCTGTTGTTATCAGAGCTGCTTTCCTGGGGGCTTCCTTCCACTGTTCCCTGCAGCTCAGCTTCGGGAGCGTGTGAGGAATGGAGAGGAGGCTCTGGTCTGTCAGGTGCTCTGGGGGGTGTCAGGCCCCCCACAAATCCCCAGCTCGTGATGTTTTGAAGATGTGAATACCAGAAATCGTTCCCTGGTATAGGACCTGGGCTCAGGCGTGGGGCACAGTTTTGTCCATGTGGGAATCCTGAGGTGGTTCAGGGACTGAAAGGCAGCTGAGAAACCTGAAATAGGAGCCGGAGTGGTGATAAACGACTCGTCCAGGAGCCACAGGTCCCCTGACAGGTGGGATGGGCCATTCCTGGTGCTCCCAGCCTCCGGAGGAGCGAGGGGAGAGGAGAGGAGCGCTCGGGCTGCTGTTTCCAGGGCTCAGGGCTGCCTGTTTGCCACGGGCTGGGGCTTGGCGTGGGATCAAAGCGGATCCGGATGGAGCGCAGCGGGACAGACGGACGCGGCTGCTGCAGGGGAGCGGCCCCGGCAGGCGGGGACCGAGCGCTCGGTCCGGCTGCGGCACCCGCGTGGGAGCTCGGGGCCCTCCGGGGACAGCAGTGTGGGCAGGAGGGACGGGAGGATCCCCTGGGACTGTTACTGCCCCTTTCCGTGTGCATCTATGGAATCAGACCTTGTGTTAGACCTCAGAGCCCTCCCAGTGCCCCAAGGAGCTCCAGGAGAGCTGGGGAGGGACTTTGGACAAGGGATGGAGGGACAGGACACAGGGAGTGGCTTTCCACGGCCGGAGGACAGGGTTAGGAGGGATATTTGGGAGAAATTCTGGCCTTGTCCTTTGCAGGATACCTCTAAGTCATTCAGTGTTTTCACAGCGCTGATGGTTCTGCCAAACAGAGGGTTCTTCAGTGCGTGTAGAAATCATCTGTTTCTCCCAGCTGGAATCAGTGGGATTAATGAGGAATCTGATCCAGAGCAGACTGGAGTTAACGGGTGGGTTTTGAACACCCTCAGCGGCTACCCCAAAGCTGCCCAGCAGAGATTCCGGTCAGTTCCCTGGTGCCGATGGAGCTCGTGCCCACACGTTCCTCTCATTGTCCAGATGTTCTCGATGGGAAGGGCTGTCCAGCCCTGGCAGGACTGGGTGCAGTCCCCATCCCTGGAGGGATTCAAAAGCCGGGTGGATGTGGCACTTGGGGACACGGTCAGTGGTGGCCTGGGCAGTGCTGGGGCAATGATTTCACTGGATGATCTCAGAGGGCTTTTCAAACCTAAACAATTCTGTGATTCCATATTGTCCTGGGCTGAGTTTCCTTCGCCGCTCCAAATGACATCCACTTTCCCAAGGCATGTGAATTCCTCTCAGATTTTTATTGCTTCATATTAGATTTTATTTTGCTTATAAAGTGCAAGGAAACACAGTATATCTGTGTATAAAAACAAACCATATTTGTTGGTGTTTTCTAATCCATGGACTGCTCTTGACATGCCCAAGGAGCCCAGGCTCCCTCTCCCTCTCCCAGGCTTTAGGAATCACTCATTATTTGTGTCACGCCGATGACAAATCGCCACTATAATGAGGTTTTATCCTTTTAAAACAAAATAACTTTTATTAATTCCTTGATTTAATAATTGAAGCCTTGACTTTTCAAGGGGGGGCAGGTGTTTGTTGTGATTAATAAGACACATTCCCTGCGTATCACAGAACTTTACTAAATCTTAGTAATGGTGTGGGGGTCAGTGTCACTGTTATTATAGCAATGATAATTATATCTTTGGGAAGCTGTCAGAAAAGTATCTTTTCCAGGAGTCAGAGCAGTGTAAACAGACTGTACAGGCAGGCACTACCCTTTCCATCAATAGGTAAACAATCTTTGTTAAGCTCATCTTGATAGTCTTATTTTGTTGCCACATTTTAATTACTCATCCTGTCTGTTTATATTCCTCTGCGTTTTGCTGGAGATACAAGCTCTAAAAATCATTGGTATTTAGGAAAATCCAAAGCTGGGGTGATGCATGCTCAGGTGCTAATTTATTTACATCAATTAATTTCAGGCCCCTGATGTAAACCAATTAGTATTCAACACTTAATGGAGTCATTATCTGTCAGATTAGCTTTTAGAAATGCTTGTCACTGCTACAGGACCAGGCAGCAGAACTTTGCTAATAAAACTAGCAGAATTAATGGAGTGAACAGCATAGATAATGACTTAATGTGGAACATACAGTATAGAAAAGAGACCGAACAACTGTCTCCAAGAAATTAAGATATCATTGAGCCGGCTACTTTATTCCAAAACTGAGCTCCGAAGGGCTCTTTGGAAACATCAAAGGTGTCTCGCTAAGCCTTTGCGAAGTTGATTTCACAATAAATAACTTTCCCCCTTGGTGCCCTGGCGTGCCGCAGCCCAGCTTGGTGTGGCACACAAAGAAACATTTCCTGCTGTGCCTCCCTGCTGGCACCCGGGGCTGTTCCTGCCCAAGGACTGGGAATCACTGGGAGTGTCCGGGAGCTGCGCCTGTGGGTGTCACCTGCAACCTGCCCAGGTGAGACCTCCCTTAGGGGATGCAGATCACCTGCAGGGCTGTGGGGCACTGCAAAATGAATTCTTTTTGGGCAGCAGAGTTTGCCCCTCGTGTTGTTCTTCCAGGTTAAATTTAATGGTTTTGGTGTTTTGCAATTTTCCGTGTGCACTTTGTGGCCAGCCTGGTTATCCTGGTGCCTCGGGGACAGGTGACACCTGTGCTGAAGTCATCCCTGCATGGAGGGAAATCACAGGGTTGAATTCTTATTTAAACTTCAAAAAAAAAAAAAATGCAAGTACATCTTAAAAAATCATACAGGTGTGCTTGCAGAGCAATTCCTGTGATTTGTGCTTCACTGACCCGCAGATGAGTCTGACAGCGCTGATCTCCCTGCAGGGACAGTCCCGCACCTTCACCCTCTCTCGGTCCTGATTCAGGGATTAGGGGCTGGTTTGGGGCCATCAATATGTTCATAAGGGCATGAGGAATTCCTCTCCATAATTTTATCTGTGACTGTTTTTGAAGAAAAGTCCCTACAAGTGCCTAAGCCACGGTGACGATGTTCATGTTCAGGAGCTCTTTTCCTTGTCACGGCACCAAAACATGAACTCTGCCACAAAAGAAGACAGAATAAAGCTGTTATAAAGCTGTCTTATTTGCTGTTTTTAGTACAAACTGTGATGTCCTGTCAGCTCCGTGCTGCTCGCCTGAGCTCTTGTTCTTGCTGGGTAACCGGAGCACTTTTTAGAGTTTTAGGTTATGCACCTTTTAAGTAACACTGTGGGAGAGTTGTCTTCAGCCTCAGGGATGATTTCACACATTTTTTAAGTCTTCCTTCTTTAAATAACTGCCTCAACACTTCTATAGCTCCGCTATCCTTACAGAGCTGTTGAACACCGATGGCCGTTCATGCCTGGTTTACAGTTATATTGGGTTTTGCACTGATTGTGGTTGTTCTCCTTGATGGTTTTTCACTTTTCCAGAGGGACTCAGTTCATGGCACAAAATCAACATTTACCTTTGATTTTCTGCACCGCAAGCAGCTGCTGAGAGTGACTGAGAGGGAAATCTGTGCCTGTGCACCTCCCTCCGGGAGAATCATCTTAACTCCACTGCCCAAGAAACTTCTCACCTTGCCCAGCCCCTAAGGGGTGTCCCAAAGGAGGAGGGAGACCAAATGTGACTCTCAGGAGGCAGAGGAGCCGATGTGGCACCGCCCTAATTCCCAATATTGGAAAAAGCACTTGAGGACAGACAGACCTGAGGTATCCTGTCCCTATCACATCCATCCCCCATGGAACCACAAATTGTCCCAACACCCCCATGACAGAGGTATTAGAAGTATCAGTGGCAGAGAGTATTTGTGGGTTTATTTTTCAGTAATCACAGCAGAAACTCCTTGGCTATGTGATCTTCTCCTCCAGCTGTTTGTCTGTGGGGTCCCTGGAGTGGGAGAACTTGGACCATGAGGAAGGAGACGTTTGGAGCAGCCTCAGGAAGGTACAAGTGGTGACAGAGGGACGTGTTCTGTGTCTGGGTACACTGGGTGTGGCTTTGGAGGGGTGGAGGGCCAGCAGCCAAGGCATCTCCATCATCTCTGTGAGCAAGAGAAGCTGATTTTATGAACTTCTGGCTCAGCTGAACCTCATTTTAATATCTGTAGAGAAATTTCAACCTGGATTAACCTCCACTGCACTCAGATTTCATTGTGAACATTCTTTTACAGCTGTTCAGAGTTTTCTGCTGTTGCAAAGAACAATTAATTTGGGTAACAATAATTCTTGGCTTCAAAGACTCCATCCATATGGCTATCAAGGCAGTTTGTAATTCCATAATTGAAATCATCGATGACTGCTGCAGCATCCTCAAAGGGGCTGGGGGTTTTGGAATGTTTTTTTGTTTTCCTACTACTTGGCCTTTCTTGTCAGCCTAAATATTTGCTGGTCTTACCTCAAAACTGGTGCTGTGACCCCGCTGTGTCCTTTGTGGGGCACAACATGAGGTGATTCAGGTGCTGCTTTGTGGTCCTACCTAGTGGAGATGGCCCTTAGAAAGGAGAGGAAATTGCTGCTGGGTAGCAGCTCTCCCTCCGTCACAGCTGGCGCTGGCTGGTGCAGATACGTGTTTACATTTTGCCTGGAAGATGTAAACACTAATTAAGCATTAATGTTAATGGGGCCTGGGCCCCCGGCTCTGCTGCTGGCGCTGCCCTGGCTGCTGTCCATCTCACCCCACTCACTATCTGTGTTTCCTGGCAGAAAATAAGGATAATTATTTATTCCTTTCCAGAGAGGGAGGGAAGGGACACCGGGGAGGGTCATGTAAGGACAAAATATTGTGTTACTGGGAATAAAACCAAATCCTATCAGCCTGAAAGGCAGGAGTGGGTTGTTAGCCCAGGTTCCACCGTGGATGGGATCACTCTGTATCCTCTGTATTTCCTGTTCTCCCTTCCTGCATCCACACTCGGGCAGTCTGCTGGGAAAAGCCTCTCCAGTTTGCCGTAACCCAGGGATGGGATGAACCAGCAGTGAGGGCAGGGGAAGTGAAGCAGCATCCAGTGGCACAGACAATCCACGTTTCGGTTTTAATTCCCTGTAAAAAAGATTTTCTTGTTCCTGCTCCCTCTTTCTGTGGGATGCACCAGCCACCGAGGAGCCTCGGCCACTGCCTGGCCCTGCCGTGGTTGTGGTTGTGGCCGTGGCAGGGCTTTGATGGCCGATTTTCCATTTTCCCTTTGCTCGGCCCCGGCGAGAGCCAACGGCGGCGCTTCTAATTAGGGAGGGTAATTTCTCCCAAACGGGTCCTCTCCCTTTGTGAGCCCGTGGGTTTGCCAAGAGAATAAAAGCGCCCTGATTGTCCCCTCCTTTCAGCCCTTCCCCTGATGAGGAGTGTTGCTACACCTAATAAATTAAAGGACACAAAGTTAATGAATTTTTCATTTGAACTCACAGCTAGGTATGGATTAGCGAGGCTGACGTTGCTGAAGAGCTCAGAATTAGGAAGGGTCCTACAGGGACATTTTCCTCTTTGCTGAAATCTTTTCATTCACCTTTTCAAGCATTATCTTGCTGGGGAGAAAGAGTTCTTTTCACGCCGTATAGCCCGTGGGGTCTGCTTTTTTTTCCGCATAAATGTGATCATTCATTTTGTTTGTCTAATGGATAAAAATAAAGGGCAGTGTGAGTGACATTCAGACAGCCTTTCTCCTCAAAGAGAAGGGATTCATACGCTCCTGAGCAGCACTCCGGAGCACTCGGAGCATTCACAGTCCCAATTCCTTTAAATTCCAGTTGACGCCAGCGGAAGGTTGGTTTTCCTCCCGCTTGAGCAGGGCTGGGAGCTGCAGAAAGCTTGGCCTTGTAAACAAAACTACACTCAATTTACTTAAAAATTAATTGTAAGTTAATGTGAAAGGATCTCTATGATTCAGAATTGTTTTCTGAACAAAAATTTCAAAGGATTGCAGCTGCTTTTGGTGTGCAAACGGATTTCTGCTTCCTGGAGCCAAACCTGCACATGCGACCACTTGGAGAGAAAATGTTGTTTGTTATCCCTGTGTTCCGTGTTCAAAAACCTTCTCCTAAAAATTTCAATTTGCCTTCCCTTGCCTTTGGACACTCTGAAAGACTCATTAAAGAGTGAGTGGGGTTTTCGGTTAAAACCAGGAGCTGTTTGAGTGCACAAAAGGCTGGGGAGGGTGGTGGGGCTGGGGTCGCTTCCCTCATGGAATCCTCCCTCTGGACCAACCCACAGAGGCCCCATTCCCAGGGAGCTCTGCCTTTCCCACCCCCAAACACGTGGCTGAATGAACTCAGAGATCATTTCTAATTAGAACAGAACCAAGTGGGATCTCTTGTGATGCTTCAAGACAGGGTGGGGAGGAGGGACAGAAATTACTGCAAAAATAAAAGAAAAAAGGAAAACCCCCACAATAAATCCCACCTTGCAGGCTCTTGCAGAAGCCCTGGTGTCTGTGAGATGTAGATCCGTGGGGAAAGGGGGAAGTTGGGGTGCAGGGCAGGGGAAGGACAGGATGAGGGTGCTCCCTGCAGCCCCTGGTTGTGGAAACTTTTCCCAGTAATCCATTTCTGCCTCTGGGCTTTCACCTTCACTGCTAAAGAGAGCAGGGGGTGTTTCCCACAGGAAGAGTGTTTGCCCAGATCCTCCTGCTGGGATCCCACAGTCCCAGTGTCACTGTTCAAACTGGAAATGACACTTTTTATTCCATTTCTGCCCTAAACCTTTAAGTGTTACTGCTGAATGCTTTTATAATAACTGTATGTTGCACCTATAAATGCCTTTCAGCAGCAGATTATTTTATCCAAAAAGGTGCAAAGGCCTTTGGGAAGAACCTATTGCCCATTTCCAGCAGAAACACCCCATGCAGGAGAGATTTCCCCACTCCATAAATAATTTGGGATCAAAGATCCTGGCCCTGGGTTAGGCAAGGGTGAGCGTAAATCTGGCTTTAACTGAGATTCATGTTTCTATCAAAAAGTAATTGCGAAGAACAAATCCTGATTGTCTTAATAACTGATATTTATGTCCCTCAAGCAGCAGAATGGATCCATCATTTTATGCACAGCTCTAAAAAAGGATGAGCACTGTTTGTATCCCTTTTTCCACTGCTGTTCCTACCCTGTGCCCCCTATTCCCTTGTCTTGGATCTCCCTGAGCCTGTACAAGTTCCCCAAAATTCCCTTTCCTAACCCAGAAACCACTGGCACCTTCCAGTTCAGGTGAGGAAGAGCTGGAAAATGATCCCAAGTAGAAAAAATTCCATTTCTGGTCTTAGAGACAAGTTCCAAAATCCCCAGCATGATCGGTGATGAACAATTCCCGTGCCTGTGGACCTGCCTGCGTCTGCACCATCTGCCAGTGGGAGTATCTGGGAAACTTTTGGGGGTGGAGGAAGGTTGTTCCAGAGGGAAATATTCCTCTAAGGAGTTATTTTGTGCAGATCTCACCCTCAAACTCCCCAGAAGCTGCTGCCCTGGTTAGTGGTGTTAGAACTGAGGTCTCTCCTGCTTTAAAGGCAAAGGAGAAGGTTCCCCAGCAGCTGCCAAGGGGGCACCTTGAAGGTGAAGGGCAAAGTGCCAGAAATTAATCAAAATTAATACTGAGAACTAATTAGAAATGATGTCTCAGGGATTCAGGTTTTTTGCTTCTAGAATAGGTTTAGCATTTCCTTGTGACTTCTTTTCCCCCCAAATTTGAGAGGGAAGTTGTTGCAATCTGTTGGTGGGCACCAGGACGGGCTGGGAGCGATATTCCAGTGGCTGCTTCTCCAGTTAGAATATTTCCAAGTGCTGCTGCTTCCCTCTTTTTCAAGGATGACTACCCTTGCTGAGCATCTCTGTGGGTTGTTTTCTGATTTATTTTTTTTTTAAGTGAATGCAACTTCTTGGATCAGGCAGAATTTCAGTGTACACATTTGCTTTGTGGCACTTCCTGATCTGATTTGCCACTCAAACACTAAGAAAATACATTTATGAAAGTGCTTCTTAATGGAACCAAAAGAGATTCCAGAGGAAATATTCAGAGGCAGCCAACGCTTTTGCATCATAAATGTGCTGTGTTTCTTCCTATTTCCTCCGCTCATTATTATACTTGCAAACAATTCGTCGTTGATAATTAATATTAATTCCGTCTGCTTAATTGACAGAATTACCAGGGGGTGACGAGATCGGCTTCCCAGTATTAAATAATTTTTACCAATTTGTGGCGCTCAGCTCGCTGCTCTGCTGATTTCCCAGTTGCTCCCTGTCTCCTGCAGCTCCAGGCGCACACGGGGAGAATCGGGGAGGTTCGGAATCCGCGCTCGGCAGCCGGAGCGGGCGGAATGACGCCTTCCCCAGGAGGGCTCCGCGCCTGGGCCTGATCATCCAGCCACGGGATCCTCCTGCTGCTGCTGGAGCACCAGAGAGTTCCACAATATCTTGCCTGGGTACATCCCATGATGCTCAGCACTGTTAAAAACCCACAATTTTTGTCTGATCAGGAGCTCAGTGGCGCTGCCTCCTCAGCTCCCTCAGTGGCTTTCATCGCCTTCATCACCTTCATCCACACCAGTGTCTGTTGGTTTGCTGTGGGAACGCTTTCCATCAATATTTTCATGTTCAAACACAGCAAAAAATTACATGATCGGCCTGAGTCTTTCTGTGCAAGAGCTCAGAGAGACTCCCAAAAATTTACAGAAAAAGAATTGTGTTCTAGAACACAAATCAAATATTTGGCACATGGGATGGAGTGAACCAAATCCTACTTGAGGGATTTATTTTATTTTTTAAAATTAATTGAATTTGTAAAGGCTCTTTTCTTTTCTGTCATACAAGAATAGTTACTCCTAAAGGGACGTTCAGGGAGGATTTTACTGCACAGGTGGTTCTGGGGTGCAAGGAGCTGCGTTAGCACCACAGAGGGTTGGGAACTGCAGCAGCTCAGTAACAGCCCCAAAAATTGGCTGTCTGAACCCAGCGCTGCCCTTACACACCAAAGCACCTGCCACGCTCCAGGCCACACCCCAGTTAATGGTTTTTCTCTTTTTAAATGTTTTTTTTCTCTTTTTAAATGGTTTTTCTCATTTCTACCTCCCCTAGGCTGAGTGCCAAAGCACACCCAGCTGGGCACAGGGGAGGCTGAGACCCTCCCACCTCCTGGCTGATCCTTTCTGGCTCCCCTGTTCCTGTCCCTCTCAGTCCCCTCTCTCCTCCAGAACAGGAGGAGCTTCCCTGGCCCGGGAGGACAACGGGAACCCATCACTGCAGGGCTGGGATGGCACCCACGGAGCCACCCTGGGGACACCTGGTCCTGTTTGGGAATTCCAGTGTCTCAACACAAAAGGTAAATGATGAACAAAGCCCAGGAAACAGCATTGAATTCCTGTTTGAAAGGCTGTGAAACCTGGTGGAACTTCCTTTTTAAATTTTCTTTTCTTTCTTTACTCAAGTTTTTGGTTTCTACAAAGCCCTTGGGGTGTAAAGTTTGGGATAACTGATTTAACCATGTTCCTTTTCTGACCTGTCAGCCCAGTTCTTCCCGTCCTCTCCTCCTGTGTCCAGGTATCTCAGTCCCTGCTGGGTACCACACATTAATTAACATTAAATCATGTATTTCTATTTATGTGATACTAATCCTGGCCTGGTGCCTACCCTATGTTCTTAATTCTTTGTAACTGATAGCATTTTATGTACATGTATTTATCTTTTAATACTCTATTACAAAACAAATAAAAAAAGGATGTTAGTGATATAGCAGAAAATAAAATAAATATCAATGACATCATTATTTTTGATGTCTTGGCTTTACTTTTCATACACTTGTAATAACTGCCATTTTAATGACCTGTTATTTTCATTACCAACTCTCAGCTCAGATGTGATTTTGAAAAAACAGTGTAATTTTCCAGAGTAATTCGTTTGGGGTAATAGGAGGAAATAATACACTTAATGATTTTGCATATTTTATTTTCACAGCTCTTCTTCACCAGGAGTTACCTCAAGTTCAGCCTTGGAGCAGCTCACAGGAGCCCAGGGCTGTGGTGGTTTGGGAGGCTTTGTCTCCAGGCTGAGTTTCTTCATCCTTTAGAGTTGACAGAAAGTTTCTTTTCTTGACAGGAAAATTCAGTGTAAATACAGCGATTTGTGGTGACAACCAGAATTTTTAGAGGGATGAGACCTTCGAGGCTGTCTGGGTGTTTGTAATTGTCCCTGCCCATGGGCACTCATTACTGCACCACGGGCATCTCAGGGCGAGCTGTGAAATTAAGGTGTGATACATTTAGAACGGATAAAAATAACAATAATAAAAAACCAATCATAATAATAAAAAACCCTAAAACAAAACAGAAACAAAAACAAAAAACCAAACCAACTAACCAAACAAAAAACAAAAAAACCCAAAAAAACCCCAAAAAACTCAAAAACAAAACAAAAAACAAAAACAAAAAAGCAAAAAACAAACAACAACAGCAACAACAACAAAAAAAAAAACTCAAACAAAAAACCAACCAACCAAAAAAACCACAACTCCCCCCCCCAAAACCAGTGTTTAATTGGGCTGTAAAGCCCCCTGTGAGATGTGAGAGCCAAGCAAGGAGCTCGTGGTGGGCTGAGCACCCCGTGGAACACCAGCAGTGTCCCAGCAGCTCAGCTCTGGGCTCCAGCCTCCAAAATGGCTCAATTTTTGCATTTCAGCTTCAAACCTCTGAGCATTGATGGTGGACACGTCTCACCTCTGTTGGGTTCCCAGTTTCTGCAGCTGCTCAGTGCTGGGACGGGAGGTCACTGCTGCCCCTGGCTGGGGGATCTGCTCTGGTGGCGTTCTGGGCACGGCTCAGGCTCGTGGTGTCACCTCCTCCTCTGTGGTCTCACAGGAGCCAGTGAGTGTCGTGCTGGGTTTGTGCCCTCACTGCCAGCCCTGCCTGCAGGGCAGCACCTCACAGCAGCCTTGTTTTCCCTTCCCATCCCAGTGTTTGTTATGGGAACGAGGTGTCATAATTTTAATGCCCGGTATGGCCTGTGAAAGACCATAAACATTTAATAGCCCCATAAACACCGACTTTAACCTTTTCCCTGGGCTGTAGCTGGGCTGGCCCCGCTGCCTGGCGTCCCCCAGGTCACCACCGTGGACACGAGGGATCAAGCAGCCCCGATCTCAAAAAGGTCAGAGCAGCCCAGTTTATGATCCTCTCCCTTGGAATAGATGAGGCGTTACAGTTCCCACGGCGCGTTTTCCTGGCTTAGCTTGGGGCAAGGGGAAGAAATGGCATAAATAACGGAATAAATCCCTTGGGAAAACCCTCGTGGTGATGGGGATGGAAACAGGCACCCACTGAACTCGTCCCTTTTAGCTCTGCTGTGCCCACAAGAAGTAGCCGCAGCTCAGGATGAACTGGGGATGTGTTTTTTGTAGGAAATCAGGAAAAAAGTCTCAAGATTTTTCTGCTAAAAGAATTGTTTGGTATTCCTTCATTTGATGTGCTTTATATTGGGAAAACGAGCAAAAAAAGTACATTATAGTCAAGGATGAGGAATGTTACAGAGCAGGAAATGTTCACAGTGAGTTTGACACCTGGAGATCACCTGAAACTCGTGGGCAGCACAGGAGATGGGCATGAAGCAAGGCAGGGTTTAGTTTTTAACCTGGATGTAGGATGGAGGTTCTGTACCAAGGCAGAGTTTAGTTTTTAACCTGGATTTAGGATGGAGGTTCTGTAGCAAGGCAGGGTTTAGTTTCTAACCTGGGTTTAGGATAGAGGTTCTGTAACAAGGCAGAGTTTAGTTTTTAACCTGGATTTAGGATGGAGGTTCTGTACCAAGGCAGAGTTTAGTTTTTATCTGGGTTTAGGATGGAGGTTCTGTAGCAAGGCAGGGTTTAGTTTTTATCTGGGTTTAGGATGGAGGTCCTGTAAGGGGAGCTCTCTCTCTCTCTGGACTGGGCTGGAATTGCTCCAGCACTGTTTGTGTCCAAGCAGTGGCATTTGCAGAGATTCCACGGGGTTTGTTCCCTGGAAGGAAAAGTCCTGCTCAGAGGGTTGAGAGCCAGCATGGATGTGAGATGTGCAGGGGGCTGTGCCCTGAATAGCCCGTGGAGCCAGAGGCAGGAGAGCAGATCACAGGGAGGGGAGCCCAGGACCTTTCCTAGAACCTGTTGTGCTCATCCTCATCCCATCCTGGGGTGGCTGGGAAGGGACCGCGATTTTCCCAGGTCCAGCTGAGGCAGCTCCAAGTGATGCTTCACCACAAAGGTTCTCCACCACAGAGAACTGTAAACTCAAAAAAATTGGAGTTTGTCATTTTCTCGTGCACCATCCTGAAAAATCTTTGAACTGGGGCTTTGCACTTGAAATCCAATCCCGTTATAAATATCTTACCATGCAACTGCGTATTTTTCTGGGCAAACCACTGCCAGCCACATCACCATGTACTCATTTCTGCAGAGATCTTGTTACAAAGGCAGATTTTCCGAGGCTCTACTACAGCTTTACTACACTGTGAAGAACACACAAGAGCAAACCCCACAGCATTACATTTTCCATTAAAAACCTCATGGCTGAATAACCGGGAGTGTGCTGCATCCCCTCTCTGCTGCAGCTGGGAGAAGTTTGGGCTGAGCAGGGCAGGATTTTGTGTTTATAAAGTGTTGGTTTGGGTTTGTGCAGCATCACCTGCAGAGATCTGCCCGCTGTAGTGAAAAGCAGGAGTGCACAGAAGGATTCCACCCTGCAACAGCCTGACGTGGACAGAATTCCCACTGCCGAACTGTTTCCTTTGTGAAGAATTTATATCAAAGGTAATAAAGTTTTAAATCAATAGTCTGAACGTATGCAGAGCTGTAATCTTTGTAGATTTGGTAATCCCCCGTGACATTTACAGGACAGTTTCTGCAAACTCAGAATTCCAGAGCTGAATTAGCATTTCTGAGGTGGAGGAGATCCCCTGTGTCCGTGTGATGTGTGTGGAGCAGCAAAGAACCATAAACTCACGTCTGACAGTGTTTGTATTGAAGCATTAGCAACTCCATTTCGAGATTTAGGGTGGGAAGAAAGAGGCTGTGGCTGATTCTCCCTGTCTGGGAGTGTTTCCTGGCAGGATTTAGATTTTTCCCTGTCTCCCCCAGCCGTGTGGAGCCTGGGGAAGCCCGGCACAAGGCCAGCCCTGCTCTGCCCCCGTAACTCACAGAATTTGTGCCGCCGAGTCGGACCCGCAGCACCTGCTGGGCGCCTTTCAAGCTGCTTTAACTGGATCACAAGTTCCCAACTGTAGATGGATGTAACAGAGACTAATCCCATAATCTGGACAGAAGTACAAGCCCTGGATGGGGAGCAGCTCGTGTTACCTCCAGTTGCCCTCCAGTGATGCCAGGGGAGCTCAGGCACTCTCACCTCCCCCAGCCACTTTTTGGTGAGTAAGATCTGTGGCCTGATTTGATTTGATTTGATTTGATTTGATTTGATTTGATTTTTCCTTTCCAAGGTCTGAAGATGAATATGCAAAACAAAACTTCGTGCTTCAGCCAAAAAGGAAAACAGCTTGGGTTCAGAAATGGCGCTTCTATGCTGGGTAAATATTATTTGTACTCGAGGCGCAGAAGGCAAGGACTGGCATCATTTAAAAAAAAATAAAATAAAATCCAGTGATGGAATAATGGAGCGGAATTTTGGGTGTCTAAATATCACCAGGGCTGCGGAGAGCTGCTGCCCAGGTTTTCCCAGTCCCTGTTTGAAACATCCCCAGTTTCCAAGCTGCTTTGGCAGCCCCCAGCCCCTCGGCGTGGTGCCTGTGCCAGCAGAACATCGATCAGGAGCCACCGGTCGATGGCTCCGCAAACCCAAGGCTCCCAGAAATGAGATTTACCAATGGCTTTTTAACTTCTTGTTGACAGGCTCTGGCCAGTGACAGCTCTTCCTCGCTCTCCCGTTTCTCTCCCGTTCCGAGACTGAGCACTGTTTCACCGCTCTAATTAAGGACGTGGTTCTACAAATATTTGCAAAGCACCGAGGCGCTCGCTGGGACTCGGGAGCCACGGATCCACCTCCAGATCCCATCCCAGGCATGTGCAAACCATCCCTGCTCATGTCCCCACCACAGAAAATGGGAGTTTTAAATCCTTTTGCCTGTCCTGCTTTCCCAAGCCTTTAAAACTCAACCCCAAACCCACTTGAGGTGAGATTTCCTACGCTGCTCTTCAGCATTGAAGTCTGGTTTTCTCTCCATGACATTAAACCAAAAGTTCTTTACTTTGGCCTTTCCATCTCGTACAGTGTTAACAAAAATAGATGCTTATTGCTTTAATAAAGGTTTTGATTTGGAAATTATTTACCATTTAGACTTTGCACGCTCTAATTGCTTTTGATTCTTTGGAATATCTCTAATGCAAAGCAGCTGAAAGGCTGAGGTTTAAAAATGGGCTCTTGCACATTTGAAGTAAATTTTATCCTGCAATCAGTCATAAAGATCTTAACTGCAGCTATCACATATCCTAAATATGTAATTGCTGTGGAGCCTTTCCAGTCTATTGGTTACAGGATGCTGGAAAAAGGGGAAAGGGCGTACAAACGTGGGCCCTGATGTCTGTGGGTATTTTGGGGAGATATTGAGCAGGATTGGTCACCTGCCTGATGTATTGTGTATTTATTTTTTGTAGGATGGAACCTTGGAATTCAATTGTGCAAAGACTCATTAATAACTCCACGTGCATGGTGAGCTCACTGGGTTATGGAGAAGCTGCTCTGGTGAGTAAAGCAATGAATTTTGTCTGGGTTTTGGGATCAGAGCATCCACCCTCAGCCCCATGTGCTCCTGGGGGAAAGACTTTGGTTTTAAATGTGCCTCCATCCACATGTGGATCTGCCCTAAAATCGGTGGTGGCTTTGGTACATGGATGCAGCCCAAGAGGACCACGTTGCTCTCATCTGTTCTGCTTGAACTTAGGGAATTGATACCTAAAAATGCAGAAAGAAAAGCATACTTGATTTTGTGAGATTTTAAAAACATCTTGGTCAAATGTAGTCTAGGTATGGATTGACTAGTCTGTGTTTTGAATGATCTTTAATGACCAGCGTAAAGTGAAATGGCACCTCTGCTTACTTTTAGTAATTTTTGCTTTCAAGAGAACTCTCTCTCATGTCCTGGCCATCTCTAAAGAGCACAGCTTTCAAATATTTAAAATTTAACCCAAAGGGAGCCTCTGCTTCATATTATTTTTAGTATAAGATGAAAAGCATGGAAGATTCAGCCTCAAAAATTGCCAAAGATGTTTAACACTCACCATTATAATCACAAAAACGGTGCAATTTATTGTTATCAGAGAAAGGCGTGCTTTCAGCCCTTTCTTTAAAGCATTGTGTGGGATATTTACATACTAAATTAATGTCAATGGCTGCTAAGTACACACCAAAATTCTTCCAGCTGGGAGACACGGGTGTGCAAAGGCCAGGCCGCTTGGGTTCTCCAGGAGAGCCGAGGGAGGAGCTCCCCCAAGCCCAGAGGCTGCCGAGATGGAGCCTGGTGGTGGGCAGCTTATATAAACCCTGGATGTGCTCCTTCTGGAGCTACCTTTTTATAACAAAGCCCAAATTTGGAGTCTCTCATTCTTATGATTCTACCCCGTGCTTCTCTCCACCCCCTCCTGAGTTCTTTTCTTTTTTTTTTTTTTTTTTTAAATCCCTAAATTCGGAAGGTAACTGTGAAGTTTTTCTGCCTGCCCTTGGTTTGGTGGGGCTTTGGGATGCTGAGCTCCACCCCACGGGCTCAGCACCCCGAGGGCTCCCCACGGATGATGGGCAGAGAAGAAGACAACAGTGATCTGTACTTAACATTAGGTGGCACAAAAGAGTTTCCTTTAGCTCGCAGGAACACTGAAATCGATGGGCAATAACCAGCAGAGATTTTCCTTTCTTTAAACGGAATTCTCCTATTTTCGCCAGCTTTCCAGCGGCCTTTGAAGTGCTTCTGTTTATAAACTTACTTGATTTCGTCTTTCATTGCATCTCTTTTGTCTCAGCCTAATTTGTTTTAAAATAAGACATAACCCAGCCCTCGCTGTGGCTGTATTTACAGAGCAGCCAAAGGGCTCTAAAACGGGCTAATTTCAGTGAAACGCCTTCTGTCCCTCCTCCGAGCCACGGCTGCCTTCCCGAGCTTTGCCTCTCACGGCCCCGAGTGTTCCGAGGCACCGTGGCCACGCAGGGCTCGTCTCACCCCGGAGCTTCTCCTCCGCGTCCTCAGCTGGGGCTGCTTACAAACCGCGGCTCTTTGCTCCTGGTTTGGTGCCCACGCCACATTCACGCTGTTCCCGGAGCTGACTGACAAAACGGGGCTTTTGGGGGTGATATTTCCTTCTGCTGCCGCCGTAATCCGTCTGGACGGAGCTGGAGGTCGTGGTCCCGCTGCGGACACCGCCGGCCTTTGGTGGTCAGCAAGGCCCGCTGCCCCCAAGGCCGCGCTGCTGCAGCTCGCGGAGATTTACCAACGAAATAAATCAGTTCTATGGTTCAGGAACAACGCGTCGGCCACTGTTCACATCCCAAATCCCTCTGGCTCCCAGGTGCAGCAGGGCCGGTGTGCTGGCGGTGCAGGGGGAAGGCGCCTGTCCACTCGCTGCTGCTGCTGCTGCTCATTGAAGACAGAGCTCGCTCCCTGCTCGGGTCGCTCCTCAGGATTCCTAAAGGTAAATTCCCCCCCCTACACTGCTGGCAGAAGGGTTGGGCATTGTTTTCTCCGAGGTTCATCTTCAGAAAAGGGGGAAAAGAACAAACAAAAAAAAAATAAAAAAAATAAAAGGCCGTTTGGCTGGCGATGCCTTGAAGTTTTCGCTGCTTGCCTGCCTCCCGCAGCACCCAGCGCTGCCGGGGCCGGAGCCCGGCCGGCGGAGCGCCGGGTGTGATGGAGCGGTATTGTTCTGCCCTGCCCT
>VYZT01042294.1:0-43510 GCA_013400735.1 Pomatostomus ruficeps | reverse complement strand
TGGCATGGACTGCCCCCTTTTCAATCCAGTCCTGAAATGAATCAAGCTATGAGGTTTGCTTGATCAAACATGTGCCATAGTGTCTCTATGTTGCCTCTCCTCACCTGTCCAGCCATATTCTGCTCCAGAGGGTACTCAGCCCCAGGCCAAAGACCAATCATTATTTGTTTCAGTTAATTTAATTCACTGAACCACTCTGTTCTTGGCCAAGATGAGCACTGTCACTCCCAGGTGACAGTGCTCGACTCTTCTGGGTGTTTCTCTTCCCTTCTCTGAGCTGAGAGCATTTCGCTGTCATTGATGTCCTGAAGAAATTTTGCTAAAGTGAGTGCATTACAACAGAAATTCTGTTTTGATAAGCTGGCATTTTCCAGTGAAAACAAAAGTGCCATTGTCACAGTGAGAAAAGAACCTGCTAAATGCAAGTATAGTCCAAATTACTGTGGTAGTGCACAAGATAACTTCATTTCTCTGTTCTTCCTTAGCATTGTACCGTCCCTTGATCCTGACTGAAGAATTAAGGCTGGGATCCATAGAAACCCTTTTCCCTGGTTTGAACATTGTTTTCCTGCTTAAGGCAGTAATTGTCTTTGGACAGATGATTCTTTTGACTGTACTTAAATTGAGTAGACTCAATTGCTTTTCAGATGGGTTGGTCACTCAGAGGAAGTACAATATATTTCCCAACAGTACCGTGCTTCCTTTGCATCCTGTCTCATTAATGGAGCTGTCTGTGGGTTTTTTAAAGGCTTTTACCCTCAAGAACACCTGCAATTAAAACATTTGATTTTGCACTTATTTTTAATAATGCTTTCTAAGATGACCCACATACACGCAAATACTTCAGCCATCACTGACCATGGATGGCTCTCATCTTCCTCCTTGGAACTATTTAGAGGCTCAGGGCACAAGCAGACAATGAAGCAATTCTTGCAATTTGTAGCAGAAGATAATGTCCTATGAGACTGTAGCCTGTTACTAAGATATTATAAAGACGAGAAATGTTCTTGATATATTCAGGATACCTTCAAAAGTGTCTGAACTGCACCCAGATAGTTTTTTGGGAGGGAGCACAGCAGCTATGGTCTGTGAAGACACTTCTTTTATTCTGGGGAATTTATGTGTTTAATATTTACTTATTTTCCTGGGGTTTTTCTTCTTTCTGCTACTAATGTTTAGTGAGTGGAAATTGAAGTTGCCTCCTTCTATCCTTCATTGAAACTGTGATAATAGTCCTGTGCATCTCAAATTAACATACCAGACCAGTGTGAGACTGAATATATAAACTGGATAATTTATCTTTCCTATAATAACACTACAGCTTTTAAAGAAAGAATGCTCTTTCTTATATTTTTCCCTCTCTGTATAGGAAAGATGCAGAGGAGCAAAGACTGGGCAGTGTACGACCTCATGACAATAAAAATGTGTGTGTGTAATTTGAAGTTATTTACAGAGTGACCTCACAGGAGCACAGAAGTGGGGTAATATTGCCTGGATTCAAAGTCCAGTCCCTGGCTGTTGCAACCATATCACCATATCATCCCCTAGTGCTGTGCAATGTTTCCCCTGCTACTTCCACACAAAGCTGTTCCCCCTGGATACCTCCTTATCACTACTTACCTGGTTTGTACATACATGTCCTTGTGTCAATATTGCCCTTTTGTTTAAAGGCTTAGAGGGATTTTATCTAAGATTTGGTCAGTCTCTCAGTTTTCTTTGAAAAAAAAAAAAAAAGATGACTGTGAAAGTCTTATTAAAAACAGCCTGGATCAATCGCATGATTATCTTTTAAAGCTCACACAGCAGGAGACTTTCCTGAATCAATTATAAACTCTTACATGGCTGCTAAAGTGTTTTTAAGATCCTATTTGTGGTCAGGTCAAACTGTACCCTATATAACAAGTTAATATTTTATATAAACCTGTGCAAGGTCAGTATTTCTGCTGTTACATGATGCATGCCTTTTTTTCTCTTCCTCTCCTTTTTTTTCTCTTCCTCCCTTTCAAAGTAAGTCAATAACAAGGAAAGGGGAAGAAGCTTTAAAACATTTTCCTTGTATGCTCCATGCTGCCATATAGCAGAAAGTTTACAGGACAGGCTCAGGTTTCCTGACACCACCAAATGGATGCCTTGTGTTGTTGGGGCTGTGTGATGCAGCCACGATTTGATGTTGCATCATCTCTTGTCACTGCTGTCCGCATCTATATCAGTGAGCCAAGCAGGGCCAGGGCACTGGCTCAGGCAGCAGTATGTTCATATCAGGCTTCCCAGCTAGGCTTGGTCTCATGCTGGTCAGCCTCTCTCAGAAAAGGGATGGATGTATTTTGGGGGGACAGAATGGGCCAGAGTCTGTTCCAAATAGAAAATTTAGACCTGAAAAACCTTTCAAGGATAGAAGAGTTTAGCCATATGGCCTCAAGCCATGTGCCCTTTTCCTGGTCTGCTTAATTCACCTTTGAACTAGAACTACTATATTCAGCTAAGTCAACATTTCTCCCACCAACTAGAAAAGTAATTCTTATCTCATTTATGGATAAAGTTTTGAAAACAGCTGTCTGATTCCACAGCTGTGCCTGTGAATGCTAGCAATGTGTTTAGTGCTTGCACACATCACTTTTGTAGCCATCTGACTTTTGTAAATCATGAAACTGCCCTCAGAGGTTAATTTGTGGTTACCAGTGTCTACTTGCAGGCACAGATATGAAACACCAATTTGCAAAGCTATTTGCAGGGGTCAGTCTGGAGTGTGTTCCCTTCTCTTGCTACGTAAACCTGCAAAAAACAAAGCAGGCCATGTTACAGTGCTGAGGGTGCCACAGTGAGTAGATGGATCAGAGGCAAATTTAAAACAACAGTGATTTGTTAACATCCCAAGCCAAAATTATTCTTCACATCACTGCAAACAGCGTAAAATCACTCTTCATTCTTCTCTTTCTACATAACACTTATGCTCTTTTAAAGCATATCTATACCAAGAGAAACTCATCTGAAATACGACTGCAATTTGTTGGCTCTGTTCTTCTGTTCCACTTTATTTAGAATCACTCAAAGCTTATAAAATTGTAGCTGAAATCCTCAGTTGGATGTTCATTACATCCCATAATTCATGTGTCACTGCTTTCATGCACAGGAATTTTCAGTACACAGCCATAGTGGTATAGATTTTAGCTGTTTTATATTCTCATCTTCTCCCATTGATCCCTTCACACTGCTGAATTTTGCTGTTAGTTGCACACAGCAATAACTTGTGCTTGTTCTAATGAAATCAGTCATTCTAACATTTCAACTGTTTTCCCTTAGCTGCAACAAGATAGATCTTTATTTGAGACATGAATCTTTTTGAAAACTTTCAACAGCACAGTTCTTTAGTACTTCACATTTAGAGAATAGTCAAGGTAAGATAGAAGTTGACAAACTCACCTTGTAATCTACCTATCTGAAATTTTATCGCTAATCTGCTTCAAATCAGAACTGTATCTGAAAGCCTTGCAAATGTTTCTGTGCAACATCTCAGTTTTGGGGAGGTATTATTCTTCCTGTTTTAGAAAGAGAATACCCTAGGGCATGTTCATGGTGTTTGGATGGCAGAAGTTTCACTGTGTTCACACTACAAAAGAGATCCATGCTGCAGAGTTGCATTAATATAGCTTCAGATCCAGGTTTAACAATCTGTAATTCAGTTGGGATGTGAATGATTTGGACTGCCCTCAGCATCATCCTAACTGGACCTCTGCATTTTCAGGGTTAGGGAGACATCCATCTCCCCAAAAAGATCCCTTTTGTGTTCCTTTAAGATCAGGGCTGTTGTTATCGACTGAGAGTGTAACAAGGCATGGAGAGGGATGAGAGGGTCAGATCAGGCTGTGGCAGGAGGCAGTTACTCCATTTGTGCATAACTAGAGGTAAAGTTGTCTGCAGACGGCCAGAATATCAAAGCAGAACTTGGTATATTCAGTCATCCACAAACTGATCTCGTACGTATCACCAAAGTGGAAAGCATGTGAGGTATCATGGGAGCTGACTTTTGAGTTAAAAGAACAACATAGCAGTATTGGCTGAGAGAAAAAAAGCAGCCAGGAGTGAAGTTGTGCCACACATTTCTGTGCTTAGCTCAGAAATGCGTGGCAACTGCTCATCTTGCTGGGAACAGAGAACAGCTCAGAGGCTGGGAAACACTTGAAGGTCCTGCTCTTCACTGTCCCTTCCACAGCTGCCTGTCCTTCCTGCCTGAGAGAAGGCTTGAGCCAGTGCCCTGCAGAACTGAGCACAGCACAGCTTCACAGAGGGCTTGTGCAGAAATCCAGTCTCCGTGTGCTTCTTTCTTTGCCAGTAAGACGCCAAGGACCCCAAGTACTCAATGACCATCTAAAAGTCACGTCAGTAAAATGAGTATTGTTTATTTGCCTGTAATTTTCAGCAGACATATATTAACATAGATTTTATATTCAAGACTGTTCATGCTTGAATTTCCATACCGAGAAAATTCTTACTGTGAATTGCCTGCAGCATGACTCACTTAATTTCTACACGCTAAGACACACTGCACAATTTAGAGTCAAAAGCACAGCTGTAGAAATGACCACCACTGACTGCTGGGAAAGCTTCTATGTATGCAATCCATTCACAGACTACCAGTGAGAAAACCAGAGTAAAAGCTCATAACTTCTGGTGAGGAGAATGTGCTTTACGGCAATTTAAAAGAAGAGCCCTAGTTAATGCTGCTGCTGCGTAAGGCAGCAAGATCATTGACTACATTGCTTAGCATGGTATGGGCTTGGGACCCTATGCATGCTCTCCCCACCTTAATTAAAAAAAAATGTGAGAAGCGATGAGTATTCCTGCTAATCCCATTCTGCAAAGAGGTTTATGGGCTGCAGTCAATGGTGCAGATAACAGCAGGGACTGGAATTTCAAAGGGCAATGAAAGGTGAGAAGGTACCTCCTAGACATCTCTTTCTCAGCCTAGGAATCAGCCCTTGAGCTATAGCTGATACACAATTTGGGGAAGGAGCAGTCTTCTTCATATTGATTCTCTGATTATCAGAATAGCAAAGATGTGTTTCAGTTTTAAAGTAGATGGAAAAGCTGAGACAAAGGGAAAGTATTACAGGATCAACTTTAAAGGTGAAGAAGTTTTATTACCTCTAAAATTAAAGTCTCAGGTTATAAACAAAACTGCTATTTGTCTTCTCTATGAGGAATATTCCCTCAGTAAGAGAATCTGAACCAGTCCATTCATAATCGCATTCATGAAAAAATGGAGGGGTGCTGGGTGGCACCACCACCGTGTAGTACTAATAGTAACTATAAACAGGGTCTTAGGAAAAAGACAGTAAACATTTGAAATATCTCCATTTCAGAAAGAACTCAAATATTTCAATAGGCGGAATGTCTCCTTCCTATTTTCACTCAAGTGGTGTTTACTTCAGCTAATGGAAATAGTCTAGCTATGCAGCCTTTTCGTATGGAGGGTGGCGAGTGTGCAGAGCAACTGAGTCGGGGTGTGCCTCATGCCTTTTCAATGAAGTGTGTCTTTTGTTTATATTGTATTGCCAAATTAGTCAGAGAAATTGTGTGTATGTGTCTGACACTGATCGGGATAGCCTCCTCCCAGCCTGGTCCTCTGCGATTAAAAGAATTCTCTTAAAGGTCAGGAGTATGACAACAGGGAAGCCTGGAGGCTCAGGGACAGCTCCAGAGATAGATGCTCTCTTTACTCAACACTAACTGAACCATGTATAATTATGTTAATATCACTGCTAGACTGTGGAGTGCAAGGAGTTGCCTCACCTCTCCAGAGACTGGCAGAGTTTTCACTCAGGGTTCGTGATGAGGTTTTGGGTGGGAGTGGAGAAGAAGGAATTTCTTATCTGCACCTAAAGAGATAACTTAGATGAAGAAACTGCTTTGCACATTTTCAGTAAGTTATTTCCAAGTCAGTTTATAATTTATTTTTACAACTTCCTCATCCAACAGATACAGTGACAGTCTCAATATTTGAAAGTATAATGGAACCTGCATTCAGATTGAAACTGTATTATTTTTTATAAAAAACTTTGAATAATAACTTACTCTTTTACTTCCCTGTAGAGCTTCAGGATGCTCTTCCTGTGGTGTAGCACTTTGTGAGCTTCCTGTCTGAACCTTCTGCAGGACTCTGCATGAGAGGATGCTCTGGCCTCACCCAAGCTCCTGACTTGGAGCCTGACTTGAAGGTCTTGGGCATACACAGACAAATGTCTGAGCAAAACACCCAGGCATGTAGTCTGCAAGGAGTTAGAACACACTCCAATCATACCAAGATAAAAGACTAAGACAGACCCACAGACTGGATGTAGTCAGAGACAAGTTTATGTGTATCTCCATATCACCTGCACTGAAAATGAGATAGCGGAGCCTCATTATCAGCAAGCAGAAGAGAATTTTCCCCACCTAGTTTCAGGACATAAGTTAATGTGAGATAAAATGTTGGCTCCTTTAAGGGGAAAAAAATTTAAGGGATAATTTGATCAGTAAAGATAGTTCGTAAGCATAGGCATGTGTGCGTTTAGCTCTGTGAAGAAATGTTCTGTATAAAATGGCTGTGCAACTCTCTGGCATAGGATGTTGAATACTTTTAGAATACATTTGTTAGCTTGTATGGCTGGATGTACCAAATATGAGACCGTGCCTATGAAAGAAACTGACAAATAAGCTTATAAATATATTCAGTCTGGTCCCAGCAAGGCCTCACATTAAGTCATGCTTATACATTGATTCTTGCTTTTAAGATCAGCTAAACCCCTGCTTCCTATCAGGTTGGCTATATCACTTCTAGGCCTCTACAGTCCTACCTAGGGCACAGCTGAGAGTCAATCCCTTATTTTGCAGATGGAGAAGAAATGAGGCACCAGAGCATGTCCAGAAGGAGTCTGATAAATATGGGTTCAATTTTTAGCTCTAAATCCTGTGATAATACATTACTCACTGAACTATCTCCTAGTTATTCCTTGATTAAATAAATGGAAATCCAAATACTGTTTTTCCTGAAGACTAAAACCATTTCAAGTAACACTCTCACAATATCAGCAAACTCTCCCAGTGTCTTGTATAAGACTATCCTTCATGTACAAATGTGATTTTAAATGTTAAGAGTCTCTTGTTAATTGAGGACTGACAAACAGAAGTACTTGAGAATGAGAGAAAACAGAAATGAACATATGTTTCTAACAGAAGAGCACACCTGGTCACAGGTATGAAAGACCAGGTCCACAAAAGAGGTCACTCTGATGCCTTAAATCCGTACTTTATTGAATGCAGGTTTACACATTTACTCAGATCCTGTGTGATCAGTTGACTCCTGAATGTCCCTAAACTCCCAATACTTTCTCCATTGACCTAGACACATTGCATTCTGACACTGCCAAGCTGTGCAGAGACCAGACAAATGCCTAGGGTCTGGAGGAATGATCAGGCTCTGCTTTTCCCAGTCAGTTTCTTGAGGGACATTCTCTACTTCATCTTCTCAGACCATCTCCCTGATAAGAAGCAACTACTGTCACTGTTTTCCCTCCTAACTTAAGGCGCTCTCCTGCAACCCAGGAGATTCCATTTTACCTTGCTCAGAAAGGGGCCAGAATGCAGATCTGGTGGGAGATGTAGCATTTAGGCTATGGGAATCAGAGGTGAGCTACTCCTTTGAAGTCCACTCTTCAAGAACAATAAACGTTAATCAGATCAGAAAACTTTATAGCACAGTGGTACTTCAAAGCACTTGACAGAGATGCAACATGACAAGCCAAGTATCTTCCCTCAATCTTGAGTTACACAAAGTGGAAACAGGAGGACAAAGTATCCAAAACCAAGAGGACAGAGTATGCAGAAGGGAGGGTACTTCCTGTCAACATGTGAAATGTGAAATCAAGGTCTTAAAGTCAATGGAATAAGGAATTCCTGCACAGCTCAGGTCTCGTGAAGTAGAGCCCTCCCTCTGTAGGGGAAATGTCTCTTTTCCCTTTGAATCCTTTACAGGAGCTGTGGGCTGAGGAATCACTGATGAAAGCAGGTGCCTTGTACATACAGTGTGTGCCCATACCTAGGCACCCACTATATTCTTGACAAATATTCCTGCCTAGCTTTGCCGGTTCTTGCCCTGCTAGCTGGGGTCTCAGAGCAGGACTTCCTGCTCTGGTACAGAAATTTCTGAAAGACCATGGGGAGAAAAGCAGTCAAGCTGCAGCACTCACCAGAGCATGAAACACAGCAAAATGCTCTCTTTTTAGACAAGATACCTATTCAGTCTGCATGAAGCAGACCTGCTCAGCAGATAGGTTGAAGCAAGCTTAGGCAAGTGTATGTGTTGCAATATCAGGTGCACTGTAGACAGTCCATCTCCGCCTGCACATCATATGGGGAGGTACAAGGCTAGGAATTTTCCAGTGTGTCAGGCATAAAGCATCACAGTATCACACAAGTCTGCATGATCTGGCTGCAAATGCAGACCTCTCCAGGTCCAGGTGATTTACCAGCCTTCTTCTCCATGTGTCTATCTGCGCATGGCAGCACTATGTTTTGTTGCCTTCATGGCTCTCACTCTTCTGCTTACAGGAGCATGGGGATGGTTCTGCTGCCTCTGCGTGGCTCTGGACAGTGGGTGCTGCCTGTCACATGCTGCAGCCCCACTAGGAAATTTCTATTTATGCTCTGAGGATGGGAGGAGCAGGCTGGCATCTAATTTGACAGACAGAGGTGTTATGCAGAAGAGCTTTTGAAAACTGAGCTTTTTACAAGAAATAATCTTCCCAGTTTCTTGGCAAACAAGAATGTAAAGAAAGGCAGGAGCAATTGTTGCCTAGACTCAGACAACAACTCCTCCTGGTCCTGAGAGTAAGCATCAGGCTGTCTGTGCCAGGGTGTGAGCAGCTGTGCAATGTCTGGCCTTGCACAAGCTCTGACACTGCCTAACTAACAATTGTACGAGGGCTTGGGAGCGACTTCGAGCCTGGAACAGAAATTATAAATAAAGTGACTTCAGAGAGACTTCGATCAACTTTCATGTACTGACACCCTGGAGACAAACTGGGAGGGTTTGCCTACCTTTGCCAGCAATTACAGCCTGGAGTCAATCACTTTTGTCAGCCTTTTTTTTTGTCAGAGGAGACAACAGCCATAGGCCGTATTTTTCAAGTACCTTGTCTCAGTGATGACTTTGCCTCAGGCCATCTTTCCCCTCCCCCCCGTGCTCTCCTCTCTGTCCACCAGACACAAAAGCTTGCTTTCAGTTCAAAGATTAGCTCAAAAACTTAGCTTTGGTGAATGAGTGTTTGGTGATTATTTTTTGTAGTCCATTTTTTAAAATACAAAGTTCTGTGATGATGTGTGTGAACCTTCCCTTCCAGCCTCAGCCTCAGACACCCAAGTGGGGTGCTCAGGTGGGCATCTAAGGTGTTTCTGTCCTTCTGACCCAGGTTAGCTTTCTTCAAGCCAATTCTTAAGTTAGTCCTCAGAGACAAATGTGGGGAATAAAAGAAGAAAAGAAAAAAAGCCTTTCAAGATTTAATCATCCCCAAGGGTAAAGCAATGTGCAATTGGTAAGAAAGGTCACTAAGGGTCAAGAGGATTCGAGGAAGAAAGTGCCTTTCATGAGGAATTGCAAATGTTTACTTTAAATATGTATTTAAAAAGTCAAGATCCTGAAAGAAGCCATATGTTTCAATTTTGAGACCAATTAGTCTGCCTCATCTGCAGTTTATTCTGTGGACTTTCGGCCTTTCACTTCTTCTGAAGGCAAGGAGGCTAATGTGCCAGCACAGCTCCTGATAGGCAAGGGAAAGTTGGGGCAGCTGCCTGAAATGATTTTGAGAGATGCACTTGAGAATGCTTTTCAGAAATGATACAAAGATTGACTGGGCAAAGGAAAGAGGAATTTGACTGTGCCTCTTTGGTGGAGGTAAGCTCTAGCAGTCACACACCACGGCACTGATCTGTTTGTGTTTTGTAATGCACTTTGATAATGAGAGTCTTTAAGAATTCGTTAGGGCTTTGTTTGCATATGTTTGCATATATAATCATTCTCTTTTCTCTATTTCTCCCTTTCCGCAAGGATTATTTGACTTTTCTAACTTCAGGAAGGTGTTTTTCAGCAAGTAGAATGTCAAGAGAAAATGAAAACATGTCATGAATAACAGATGTCTCTCCATGAACTCCACTAGCAGCATTATATTTGATGTAGCCCCTGTCAGAACATGTAGCTTCTAAAAACAACTAAAGATGAGACAAAGCCAACCTAAAACAATTGCCTTCTTCATATATAGATGTTTCTATTACTCTCTTCACCTGGGTCACTGTTCATGTGTACCACAGGAAGCAGTGAATGAATGCCCTGGGAGCAGGGACCAGGGCCAATTGCTCATCTTCCTACTGCTCTTATCCAGCCCACAGTATACATCAGATGATTTGTACAGCAGGAGTGGAAAATTCCACAGCACCAAGCACTTAAGCACACTGCACCATCATCATTTCTTTGGCAAAAGTATTCTAGGATTGAGTGGCAGTCTTGGCTATAAGTCTCTTCAGTCTAGGTATCCTGAATTCAGCCTCAGCCATTTTAATTCATCAGAACCCTTTTCATGGATTCCAATGTAACTCAAGGTTGAGAACAGAAGTAAAGTCTTGGTCCCACTCAAATCCACAACAAAACAGGCTAGAGCATGACCTGGTCTTCACTCAACATCCCATTTCCCTGACTGCCAGTCCTGTATCATACATTGGGTTGCACTTTACCACTCAGAAAAATCACCAGAGCAAGGACAAAATTCATAACAGATACTGAAACCTCAGCATTTAACAGGTTTGCTGATGTTAGAGGAAATAAATATGAATCACTCATTTAGAGAAGTAAACATGTGAAATCTCTGGCTTTCCTATTGTTTGGAATTGAATACCTGAAACCTTATCAAAATTCATACTAAAAATTGGAACCTGTTTTATAGGCAAACAAAGGGTGGTGATTTGTTGAAATACTAAAATTCCCATGAAGCAGGAATGCACATAAACTGCTTGTTTCTTCTTATCATAATAAAAATGAAAAAAAATCCATGATTTTTCAGTGCCCAGCAAATATATGAGACCTACCAACTTCTCCATTGAGAATTATTCTAATATTTTTCCATCTGAGGAATACTGAACTCACAAAAGCTTAAAATCCCATACATCTATAAATTACTACATGAAAGAATTCTTCCTGTAAAACTGATATTTATTAGCTATACAGAGACAGCAAAATGAAACAATTAAAGGAACAGCTCAGCTAACAGTAAGGAATATAGGATTACTAGTTGCAGTTCAGCTTAGCATTTTACAGAGTCTGATGGTATTGAGGACTGAAATGAAATGGAACAAAGTATGTATTTATTAAAATTCCAGAGGAGTGGATGTAATAGTGTAGTGTCACCTAGACGTAAGTATTTTGCTAAGAAAGGCAAGGAATCCCCCAAGACCTTCTGGCAGTGACATATACTTTTAATGCAGTATCTATTTCATCCTAGATTCTCCATCTTATACCTCTGAGACCAATGGCATGTCTGAAATAGGAAAAAAACACCATTTCTTTTAGCAAAAATAAGTTTTACTGAAATACTTTTAAATGGATGCTGACTTGAGGTATTCATTTATTAAGGTAAAATTGGGTGAATGATTTCCAGCCTAATTGAAAAATAAAACAACTTATTGCAGAAAGATAATAGGTTTATTTGTAATTCACTCATTTAATAAATTAAGCATGAGAGATTATTTTTCTCCTCAAGTCACTTTACAACATGTTCTGAAGCCTGCCCTGTTCATGAAGTTGTATCATAAATCCAGCAATGGTGACTTCCACTTCAAGGAAATGCTGTTGTATAAACACTAAATATGACAGTGCTGAATAGTGCATGACAGCTTCCAAAAGCAAAATACCTTACGGGTTCATCCATTTGCCCTGGTCTCTGAGGAGACCTGATGAAGTTCCTGAATGGGGCATTGTATTTTGGACAACTTTTACTATGCCAGATGCTTCCTAACTTGGTTTGAAGCATTTGGAAGATGTTTCCAAATGCCTGGACTTAGTTTCCAAGTTTTTCTGGTCACCGTGTGTTCAGTCCTGCAAATTGTACACAGCAGATCTCAGTAGTCCTTCCACAGTCAGAAGAGGTTTTCCCATGCTAAGGTCCTGGTCTGTAATGCTTCTAAAGAGACCAACAACCCTCACACAAGGGTGTTAAACAGGCAGTTAGAACTGTGAGATCATATGATACAAAAAAATTCAGGAGATGAAAATAGGAAGCATTGGCTAAGTTAAATAAATACATGTATACTATTTAATATAAAATAATATGCATTCCAATGAGCACAACCTCCTTGGGGCTTGAAATGTGATCACAGTTCATGGCTGTATTCCTGTTAGAGACTGAGGCTGCAAATTGAAACCGTTTCTTCCCTTATCCTGAGCCTTTCTGTTCATAGCAAGAGGATACACCAGAGATCAGTCTAGTGTGCTTTTATGCCTGCAGCCACATCTTTGTCTCACTTTCACAAGCACCGGCACCAGCAAGGCCAGGAGTGCTGTATCTACATCCCACAGCAGCTGAGTGGAGCATGCCCAGCCGGCACAGCCTGGAACATGTACAGAGCAACACCACATGGCACAGACAGTGTTCATCGGTCCAGGCTCTTGGTGTCTGCTAGCCAGGATAGCCAGATGTCAAGGAATCTGCCAGATCATCCCACTGGAAGAGCAGCAGGAGGTTTTCGCTGAACGCAGGTGGTAGCTGGCCAACTGGGCAGCTGGCACAGTTTAGGAACAACACCACACTCCATTGGTGACCAAGGCTAGGTGCCTAAGGCGAACAGCAATGATCCCAAGTGTCAAGTGATTGCTGCCTCCCATCCAGTCTGTAACAATCTGCAGTCCAAAAGGAGTCCAGACAAGCAAGATTTTTCTGGTCACTGTCACAGCACATGCTGGAGCATCCTGGGTGCCATAGCACAACAAGTATTTCTGCTGCTCATCTGCCCTGAAGTACTTGTGCACCAGATTTGCACTGAAATTAATAGTGCTGTCAACTCTTAAAGTACTCCTCTGACCCATAGCTCAAACTGCTTTACAAGTGCAGCACTGTTATCCAATTTTACTGAATGAGTCATGTAAGGTATAAGGAGGTGAAATTACTTATTCCCATCATTGGCAGGAAGGAAATCAGTTCTTCTCCTGAGCTGTAAGAGTTTTGCTTTCTCTGACAGACCCCACTACCCAAGCTGTACTTCTCACAGCCACACAGTGCTCAGATTCTGTGTATGAAGCAGTAAAGCCCATAAAATGAATGAAAGTTGATATGACTACTTCGCTAATGACCGTTGAAATTGCTGATGAATTACAGACACTCTCTGTAAGGTCTAGAAGAAGCTTTCAGTACACACTCCTGTTGTCTTGGCTTATGTGTGATGTGCAGTGTGTTGGATTCATTGCCTGCTGCTTTTCTTTGAATCCTAGCAGCATCCTTGTCCACAACCTTAAGTTATACACAGATAATCTTTGGAGAACATAAATGTCTTGCTCTTGGTTTTGAATCTGTCCCAGTGCTTAGATATATTATTATGATGGTTCCCTCTTTCATATTTCCCTCGCTTTCCTACTTGCCACTACAAGCTTCACCTGCCTCTTCTCTTGCATGGCTCTGAGCAAATCCAGCAGCAGTTTACACCAGCTTCTTTTCCTCTAGTGAGTATGAGAAGGTGCAGGGACCACTCTTGCTTCTCCACCCCCTGGTGCATGGACTTGCCCATCATGGTCATATTTCTACTGACAGCCTCTATTTTCTTCCCCAGTCACTTCTGTATCATGGACCTGCTTTCCTTGCTTTTCCCAGCTGAAGAAAGATCAACAGCTGTACTGGTAAATCTGTTTCATTGCTTCTGCTTGCGACCCTCCCCCAGACACTGAGATATGCCAGGCACTTCATTTTTTCCCCACTCTTCCATTAGCCACATCTTCCCCACTCCAGTGTTATTTATACAATAAACTTGCAGCCAAGGGTTTCCTTGGCAACACACATGCCTTCCTGCTATCTATTTTACAACAGGCTTGAATTGTCCCGCAATAGCTTAGAGGCAGCAATTTAACACAGCTGGTGGCACAATACTTCTATTCTGAGTAAACGTTTCCTCACTAGAGGTAACTCCTGTGGTAACTGAGCTTTTATCCATCTGTGAGGGCAAGTAAAGGAACATGTTACTTTGTGAAAATAGAAGTAAAGTGAAAGCATGATGGGAGCAGCCAGAACAAAGCATCCCAGGAGCTGCACTTATTTTATACTACAAACTAATCAGTTACTGAACAACAATAACTGAGGTACCTAAGTTTATTTCTTTTCATGAATGAAAGAAGACTTTGTGCTAACTCAGCTAGCACAAAGGCTTGATAGATCTCTACTGGGTACTTATGCTACAATGTCCTCAATAGTTATACTTGTAATTCTTACCTTTTTTTTTTCCTCTCTGTACCTTTGTTCATAAGCAAAGCAAGGTTGGCAAGCACAAATTATATTCTTCTTAAGCTGTTTAACATACTAGACACAATAGAGAATCCTTGAGTGCACACTTGTAGACATCAGAGCAAGTAGATGAGAGAAATATGTTGCCAAAGACTTTGTTTGGTCTCTAGTCAGTCAGTTTCTGGAATATAGATCACTGAAGTCTGAATATGTATTCATTTTATCTGACTTCTAATCACCAAATCAGAGAAGAAATTGAGATTTGGGGGTTCATGGGTGCCTGTACAAGCTACATACTGTATATTCCTGTACCTCAGAGTATCCTTCCCTAAAATGGAGGGAGATTTTGACTATAAAAAAGTCATACACCTTCACCATACCCCTGAATGAGGTCATTTCCCACTTTTTCCTCCATTTCTATTGGCATTCTATTGACCAGTTCTGAAAGAACTACGGAACCTTTACTGTACTGCTAATGCCACATTTGCAATAACTGCTTTAATAAATGTAGCTTCATCCTCTGACAAATTGTCTGAAAACAACCTCTATTGCTTGTGTGTGGAAATCCATAAAACATTACTTGAGTACCTTTCCATGCAGAGCAAGTTCAGTCAGTAATTTTGCAAGAAAGCTCTTCAGTGATTTTCGCTGTTGTCTAACCTCCAGTGCTGCTCCGGAGTTGAAGCTGAGTAAATTTTGCTGCCAAAACTTTGCAGCCAGGAGCAAGTGAGGGCTGCCAGTGCTCCCAGCTGAGCAGAAGCCTTCAAACTTGGGTAGCACAGTGAGCCAGGACTGCCAAGCCTTGCTGTGGGACTGAGCGCCTCTAGCCAGACTCAGCTAACATGCCAAGGTGATGCTTGCATGGAGCAAACTGATATTTGGGGTCAAAATACCAGGCACTTTTATAAATGAAAGATTCCAGCTAGTCTAATTCTATCAAGTGTCCCTACACAAGTGCTTGCAACACTTCTAACAGCCTGGGGAGGTCTGGGAGGATGTGGTCACATTTTTTGTGGCAGATATGTCCTTGTCTATCTGATATCAAGACTTCCAGTACTGTAAAACAGGCTTCTACTTGCTTTCCTGAATGAAATCTTAGCACTAGCCACCTGAAGAAGTACTTGGTACTTATTTTTCTTGATGACTGTTATAGCAAACATAACCTATTCCTCTAAGTGAAAAGGGAACAAAAGTTGTTGAGAGCACCATCAATACTGATTCACTCACTTTCAAAAATATTCTCCAGTGGGCAGACTTGGACTTTGAACACCAAGTATTCTCACCAAAACCAATTCTACAGGAAAGAACTGGTATAATGCAGGATACAACAGAAGAACATGCCTAAATACTTTACCCAGAAATATCACCTCTGTATTCTTAAATATGAAATTAACTGTAAACCAAACCATAACATGCTTTAATAATGAATCAAATAACAGATCCAAATAATGACTGAAAAGATGAAAGAAAAATTGGTTTTTTTCCAGTATACCCTCTTCGGAAATATTGAAATTATATTGTCTGCTCATGTCGATGACAGCAGTGCACAGAGATTTATTGGTAGCAATTAAAGACCATGATTTTTATTTTGTTTGTCTCCAAACTTATAGGAAATTAAAAAAGATGCCTATTTACTTAAGGGACAAGTATGCTTTCTAGCAGCATATTCAGCTGGGCAGGTTTTCTCACCCTTAAAATAATAAATAGATGATACAGT
The DNA here is from genome assembly GCA_013400735.1 of Pomatostomus ruficeps. NCBI lineage: Eukaryota > Metazoa > Chordata > Aves > Passeriformes > Timaliidae > Pomatostomus > Pomatostomus ruficeps. The sequence continues at coordinate 27,286 of VYZT01042294.1, read as the reverse complement.
CATCTCTCACTGGTATCAAACCCCACTCACAAGCAACAGATGTTCTGATCTGAGCTCCAGAGGTGGGACACTAATAGTTTGCAGATGAGCTTTTGTGCTGGAGAGGAGATGGATAAAAGCAAGAGCAGAATATTTATAAAAAATTAGTACAGTGCTTCCAGAACTTGGATCTGCATGAAAGCTGGGAAAACCATTCTCTTCAGCTGAGTTGGTTCAAAAAGTCATACCTTACAGATTTTTGCTTTTAAATCAGAAAAATTATTGCTTGTTAGGAAATGGAGAACATGAAACTATTCAAGGATGTTCTTGCCTCGGGGCAGCTGGGATTAAGAATGTACAGTAAATCTACAGCAGTAGAAGTTCGTTCATATCAGTGGGAATTTTGCCATTATCAGGAACTAGAAAAAAGGATTCTCAGACACATTTCTCTCCTGTCATCTCTTTTGAGTCTTTTCAAGCAGAGCTAAAAGCTTCAAGAAAGGCTTTCATTTGCAAAGTGTGAAAATGAAAGGAAATGGCATATTAGGTGTGTGTGTCGAAAACTTTAGCCTTTCCTTTTCTGCAGTTGAAACAACCAGTGAACACTTACAATGCCCAGGAAATCAGCCCAGGAGTGGTAAAGGCATCCCCTCCACCCACATGTACTGCAGCCCTCCATTCTGCCCAGACTTCACTACTTACAGCTACGTGATATTTCAAGGTCTGTTTTCTTAGGGGCACTTGAGGTATACCTATACTAGTAAATTAAACAGTGCCAGGGAATATTCCTGAACAATGTAATTCAACAGTTCCGTGTTAAATTGTTAGAGCAGTCCTCAGGACTCTGTGTGAAATGAAAAGAGCAGTAGGGCTCTATTTCCAGTGTTTCTTAGAACAAATCAGGGAGGCTACCCAGTGTTCAGTGTGCACAGCAGATAGGCAAAAATCACCAGGCCAATTTGGCTGTTCATTCAGTGCTACAAGTGTTCTGTTTTCTCCGGGCAAGGACTGCTAATGCACATGAAGAGGACACCTTTCTCTGTCAACAGTAACACTATGCAGGACTGGCATAATTTTGATGTTTCAAAGGGTTAGTGATGAATGCTAAAGCACTTCACGTGTACTCTCAACAGGCCAAGTGCTTACATAGCGTAAAGATAAATTACTTACTTGTCTTCTAAGTACATTGAATCTCTCAGGATTAAAAAGTGTGATATGTAAGTACTGATTTTAGCACTTTGCTCAAAAATTATCTTGTGAAGAATCCTCATTAGAGGTATAAGATGAAACTGGGTCACTGTGAGCCATAATTCCTCCTCCTTAGAGTTTCTGCCTCAGAAAGTACTCCACAATGAGCAACGGAAGCCGTGCTTCATGCCAGCCCTTTGCCATAGTACCTTCATTTCTGACAATGAAACTCCAGTGACATAGAGCTGCTTGCCTCTTTCTTCTCTAAGTGTTACTACTTAAATTGTTCAGTTGCTGTCACAAAAGACCACAGAGGTTACCTTCTCCTGTAACACCAAGTACAGAACAATCCATGTCTGTGCACTCAGGAAGTTGAGTCCCTTCACATACACTCGTGGTTGTTCTTTGTGTGGTTTTAGTGCATATCTGTAGCAAGAAGGAGCAAGTCTGTCTGGACAGCCTGTGTGGACCAAAATCAAGAGATGCAGGTTTGATCCCTCCCTGTTCTGTATTGTAAACTGTTCTTTGCTGACAGCATGGAATTGGACTGCAGATACTCACCTACTCCATCCAGTACAACAGCTTGACCATATTCTCATTGCCATCTGTTTTCAGAGACACTTAATCAGAAGTTCCAGTCTCACTTTGGAGCTTAAGTGTTCCTTCATGTAAGAATAAAATCTCTCATAGAAATAAGGGGAGAAAACCCTGTATTTGAACAGGTAATAACTGAGTAATAGCAATTCAGTCTTGCAACAGACCAACTATCAAATTGATGTGGTTTGCCCATTTTGTTTTCTTATCCTGACTATGATTTAATAAGTTTTCTCCCATCAACATCTGACTCACCTTGTTTTTTTATAATGAAGAGTTGTGCTTTTACACTAATTGTGAATCATAGGCACAATTATGTGGTAGAAAATAAAAATAAATGCCAGTCTAGCAGTCAGCAGTTGATTCTTCATACACCATCCAAATCAAGGACTGGGAAAAAGCTGTCAGCTACCAAAGAAATTGTTTAGACATCAGTACACCTTTGAATCAAAAGGAACAAGTATACTATTTTCTAGCATCTTGTCAGCAGACTGTGAAGGTAGATATAAAACATAAAAAATGTGTGATAGTCATCCAAGAAATAAACACTGTGGTAGTAAAAGGAACAATTAAACTATCAACTGATGCCCACTGCACATGGAAAAAAATGTTCAAGGCATGTATCAATAACCTTCTTCCATGAGGCCAGCTCCAGATTTAAAGTCTGCATTGCAGGCATGTATCAATAACCTTCTTCCATGAGGCCAGCTCCAGATTTAAAGTCTGCATTGCAGGAGGGTTTGGGTGTTTTTCTTTCCATAAGGTTTTTCTTGCAGTGAAGTCTGTCTGAGGTCTGAGAAATGTTTCCTGGTTTATGATCAAAGTCATTCAAGCTTTCTCAGAGTTGTATGTTAGAGCAATACAGTAAACTATCTCTCAAGTGGAAAATATGAAAGAGAATTCTCATAGGGAACAATGAATGAAATGCAGCCAAATACACCTGGCTGAAATTTACAGAGCATGGTGCTGTACTTTCAAAGTCAAATCTCATAGATTTTTCAGTGACAGGCTGCATCCCTCAGGATTAAACAAACATATTTAGCAAGAGGCAAAGGTTCATAGCAAGCAACATGCTTCCCTACAAGCCTCCTCGCTAACTGCACAAGTCCTGCCCAGTACTACTGACAGTCAGTAAAAGCCAGCCTATGGGACAGCTTCACCCAGCCCAGTCCTGACCCGGTAGAAACACAAGCCTGCAGTCAGGAAGCAGATGACTTGTCCCGGCCCATGTCACCTCATCCAGAGGGTATGACTCTACTTTTCCAGACCACAGCTTCGTTGCCAGTTGTCACTGGTTAGATGTGCTCCTTCAATAAGAGAAAAGAAGAAAAAAACTTCTGTCAAATCCAATAGTGTAAGGAAATTTTATCATCTGAAATGATGATTTTACTGATGACTTTTTGACATAAATCCAAACATCACAGGATGAGCCTGGTTCTGTCATGCTAGTCAGCAGCTCTACCTTTGGAAAAATGAAGGTTTGCCTGTTTTAGACACAACTCCACAGTTCTTCTTGATGCTGAGTATTGAAATATTAACCCTTTTCTGTGAGTTACAGGTACAGAGGGTTACTAAGTTGTGTAGTATTCTCAATTTTGATTAATTTTTAAACAATTCAGTAAAAAAGCTCAGTCTCAAGATTTGGTTGGGGTGGGCTGTGTAGAGAGTTTTTCTTATGATAGGTTCTAGACTGATAGGCCTAAAAAGTTTTTTTTCTCTCCTGCAATGGGAGCTGTGAGGACTCAAGTGAGCTGTGGTTTTGCAAGTCAGTTACTGGTAGAATGCAGCCTTGCTCTGTGCGAGCTGATCCTGGAGACAGAGGGTAGCTGTGGCAGACCAGCTGGAGAGCTTGCAAAGATTACTGTCACCCTCAGGCCATTTCATAGCCTGTTCGTATTGCAGCAGTTATGGGATGGGCAATAGCAACAGACCTGCACAGCCATCTCCTACACATCCTATAAGAGAGATGGCTGCAGAGGATATAATCAGTTGGCCAGGTATCCCTTCAGGAATGAGGCAGAGCAGAGAGCTGGTCTGATGTCCGAGTAGTGAAGTGGTTTAGCCTGGATCCTTCCTCTTTCTCAAAGTCTGTGGCTGGAGGCTCTTAAAATGCTTTACAAATGCTAAACCTCTCCGGCTCATCCCTGTGCCTGGGGCTTCAAGTTTGCTGCTGGGTCTCACACAAGTTTCCAAGACCCAGGCAGATTTCTTTGATGTGTTTCTCCCTTGTCCTGCTTGTATGCAATAGGGATAATGTCGGCTCACAGGTTACATTGTGAGGCAAAAATACCTGAAGTTAGTGATGTGTTTGGAGAAAGTACATCTGCAAGACAGAAAGCAGACACTTGGATCAGCTCAGGAATAAAGGGAGGAAGTGTAAAATAAACAACATAGTGGTGGAATTGAAAATCCTCCAAACTGGCAAACTTCCTTCAGTCTCTAGTACTCTTTGAATGTGTAAAGTACATAGCTACATAAAAAGGCAAATTATCAGGCTAAAAGAGTGATAAAGCTATTAATTGAGTTGCATGCCTACAGGCCAGTTAAGCCTTTGGTTCAAGGCCTGTGTGCTGGAAACCCTCACTTCCAGTTTATAACTCCAGTTTGGCACCTCAGTTTTAGTTCCTTGCTGTCTGAACAGTTTTTATTTCCCATAACATTCCGGGTGAGAAATTAGCTTTCCAAGGGTACAAAGGCACTGAACCTTCTACTACTTAATTTTAACTATTTGTAATACTTTAAACACTAGTTCTTTGAAAATAACCTTACTCTAAATTGTCTTTTGCTGTTCTTTGAGCATTGGAGGCTGAATTAACTTTCTGAAAAGTTTACATAAATCTTAGCAATAATGTAGCCTCTGGCTTGCTCATTTGTTTATGTAATTCACCAGAAATTACTTGGGTTTTCTTCTCTGTTGTTACCTACTGGCTTTAAGTTAGGCTGACTACTCTTCCCACAAGATGCTGACTCTGTCTCCAGGACGCAGCAGTGAGGACACGGTTGTTCTGGTCTCCCCTCAGAGCTTCAAGTCACCCTTGGAACAAAAATCAGTTTTCAGCTTAGAAAAGGCTCTTACAGACCCCGAAAGTGGCTTAGAAGCTCTACAGATGTGTAGTATACATTTATACCTGGCTGCCATCATACAAAATTCCAGGGAGAATAAAAAATGGTGTGTTGAGACTGTCTGAGGCACAGCCACAGCTCCTAAGGAGAAAAACCTGTTTCCAAACATCTGTTCTACTCCTGCCTATATTACAATCACAGTTTTGTTTTGATTAAGTGGCAGTTAGAATGGATTATAAAAAATTAAGCGTTAGGCAAGAGAGGATGCATTGCATCCTGTAAGCGTAGTAGCAGCTGAGAAGTTCATGAAATTCATGACACAAGTGGTGAGCCCATCACTCTCCCCATCAAAGGAAGATAAAATGGAAAAAAATCTGGGGTGGCACACATTCCTGGCACTTGCTGCGCTCTTATGGACCACAGCATGACCTTATCTGCACCCTCCTCCTGCTGCCTTCCTGCTGCTAACAGACTAATCTCAGGTTTTCATCTGAACTGGACTAAGGGCTTCTCCTGGGGTCCAGCTACTGCTGTCCCCTGTCCTCAGCCAGCAAGTGCAGAGCAGCCTGGGCATGTGACACTGAACCCTCTCAACACAGGGGTTGCAGCACCACTGCATGGGTGGCACCAGCTCCATCCCCATGCCAGTGCCTGAATGGAGCCTGGGAACAAGGGTTGATTGTCAGAGCTCAAAACCACCCCTGAACCCTTCTAATGATGCATAGCCCCAGGGACTAGAGCACTCCTTCCTGGAAGAGACACCGACCTGGGGTGGGACAAGGAAGGGAGAGGGGGGGATGGCATCACTGAGGCTGTAATCACTACTACTGTCTGTCCCCAGCCACCTGTCTGTCAGAGGTCAGTCCGTCTGGTACACCTATAATCACCTCAGAGCTGCATTTTGCTCTTTGTCCAACTTTTGGGCTGCCAGGAGTGGCTGCAGGACTGGCCATGGATGCAGAGTTACTGTCACGTGTGATGCAGCCCCTCAAGCACAGATGCCATTGTAGCCTGAGCCTCCTTACACTTCAGCACAATTCACAGCTGATACTGCCACCAAAATACTTGCAGAAGGAATGTTTTTTTAAAACCTTACTACTCTGAAAACCTAGCTACAGATTCAAGAAAGAATGCAATTTCACAGAATTTTGACAAACCAAAAATTGATTCCAGCATCACACACATATTCGGTAAAAATACAGATATTTGCAAAGGGTTTTAGATGAAGCAGTTTCAGATGTTTTAAAGTGCTGAATAATCTTTTAATAATATTTTCACTGAGAATTTAATACCTTTCAGCAATAAAAGTATTTAGTTTCTGATTCTCTCTTTTTTAGGTCTTCTTTAGATCTCAAAGATGTTCAAAGGTAGAAAACACTTGAGCATTCATAGATCATGCGTGCTGTGTCTGGGAAAGACTAAACACGTGTTTCTACTGTATCTATACTGTAGAAGGTGCAATAATAATGATCTTTTATTAGTAAATCTGGAAGAAAATACTGTAATAAGATGTGTTCAAATAAAGTTTTCAATATGTACTATAACTTTTCCTCTCTCACAGTTAAAAATTTAGTAAAGGTTAGTAAGGGCTTTATCCTGACATAATAAGTAATTTGTTCGGGTTTGACATATCTGTAATGGGAACATGCAGCCTGTCGCTGCTTGACCGCTGTCCGGCCGAATGGTCAGCGAGTGACGGACGCGCTCGGCTCCCAGCAAGACTGGCTCTGAGTCTGCCCTCGCAGCCCCCAGTCTGCCCCTAACACACGCCGTCTGCGCCTTGTCGTGTGGGCTAGCGGCAGCAAGTTGTTACTGTGTTGCCACGCAGACAGGAAGGCAAGAGAAGGACTCTTAGCAGCAATCCCAGACTTTATTCATGGCCTCACAAGAGACAGGAGAATATACCAGGTAAGGAGTCGGGCTACCCAGAACACAGATGACAGGGGGTTTTAAGGGACACAAAAGGGGTGGAACAATGGGTGGAGTGAAGGAAATAAACCAATGGGGAAACATTATGCAACTTTTAACGTCCAATTGGTATAAATAAGGGGAGGAATACATTACAACAAACCAATCAACACAGGGTAGCAACAGAACTTTCTGGTAACTTGTGAATATGGAACATCTGTGAGGGGATGGGAGAGGAGATGGAACTTTGATAGACAAGTAACTGTCGGTGGGAAGATTTCCCACTTCGCCAACCCCATCCCCCTCAGAGTCACTGCTTCTGAGGGAAATACTTTTCCCAATTGACATTGTCATTTACCCACATCGAAAATTCTATTTGTGTGGACTGGCAAGGCGGGGCAGATGTCACCGCAGCCTCAGGCTGGGCCACCGCCACATCAGCCTATTTCATGTACAGAAATACAAATATACCCACAACTCCAAGCTTTGTTCATGCATAGTGTGAGCCTTGCCTGGAAACTGACTTATTTACTCATTTTGAGAAATTTGAACTTCTCAGGAAATGTCAGTTCGTTGCATTTCTGCAGCTGGCTGAGAAGACTTTATTTAATTGGCATCCTTGTCCTGGTCTAACGGCAACTTAGGAATCAACTGGGTCTATTCAGGTACAGAAAGCAAGATTTGACCCAATGTCCGGAAAATGTTAACCTGTTACCGCACTCTACACTTTATCAGGGGACTGTATCTCAAAAGCTGATGAGCATGACTTGGAAAACGGCAACCTAGGAGGAAATAAAATTCCTAATTAGGAGCTACTACCACAAACAGGCAACACTGAATGCTCTGCTTTTCATAGCAGCCGAATCATTCATTGAGATGGTAGTATCAACAGAAGATCTTTAAGACTTTTTCAGATTTCTTTTAACAGATTGATGGTCAAATGAACGTCTCATATCTGTCAAACCTAATTTAGAAGGTTTTTGTCTAAGATCAGCTAATTTAGTCCTTTATTGAATTTATTTTTATCATATGTTTCACTGGGAGGTTCACAACAATAATCTTGACTGTTTAGATTCAGTCCCTCAGCTGAAAAAAAAAATATAAGTATATTTATCCTATTTTTTCTTTGTCACTCAATTTCATCAGGGATCAAGTAACCCACTTAGAGATCAGAAAATTGAGAAGTGATCTGGTACTTATGACACAAAATCTATAATTTAGTTAATTGCTGGTTACTTAATTTTATTTCAAAAGCAGAGTATGTTTCTGCAACAGAACTACAAACGCCAACAGCCTGAGCTCTAAAAGCAACTTAAAAGTAAAAAAAATACCTTAGAACATAGGGGTTTTTTTTCTTTTCAAGCACATGTGCCATCTTTTTCTTTTTTTCCCCTTCTGCTTTTCATTTCTAGTGAGGATGCCGTCTAACTTTGGACACAGCACTAGCTCACCTTATCTTCAGAGGCAGAATTTCACTGAAACACCTCAAAAATAATCTGTTTCTCTAAACTTACTTTTCCTTCTTTTCAATGTTCTCATTCACAGCAGGGATGTTGTGAGCAACATGCAGCATAACAGTGTGGACTGTTTTTCAGCACACTGTAAATATGAAATAACTGTGAACTGTGTTCTTTAAAATATGATCTACTCCCTCTGAAGAGTTCATCAGGACTTAAAGTACTGCATAACCGTGTTGATTTCATTGAACCCAATGACTCGGTGTTTCTTCCGACATCACCTGTGTTACAAACAGTGGCACCGCAGCCACGACTGGCTAGAGATGCGGGCCAGCCAAAGACGGAAGCTTGGGGCAAATACTTTAGCATAGATGTTTCCTTGCCCTGCAAACTCACTTTGCTTATCTACTACTCTCTTCAAGACCCTTGCGACCTTTTGTCACAAGTTCCCGGCAGAAGCTGTGACAATCATGGGTTCCCGCCACCATCAGCGCTGTGGTTCTGTGATGTGTATACTGCGGTGTTAGCCCAAAACACAGCCCAGAGTTTGCTGAGTGTTTGAACCGTTGCTTTTTTGTGGATTCCCCGCTGCCTGATAGTCGTCCTCAAGAGGCAAAGCTTCTTCTGCCTTAGCGACTTGGACCCATCTGACCTGAATAGTCGTTTGAGATGTTAATTCATTGAAGAATGAAGCTAAACAATGATGGATTGAAGAATTTTCCCCACCCACAAGAAAACATGGTTGCATAAGCTTTGTGTATTGACCAGCTAAATTCTGTTTCATTCTCTCCAGAGCCTCAGTGCTAGCCAGTTTCTAACACAAAAGGAAATTATAATCTCCGGTATTTTAGGAAAGAACTCTAATTCTCTGTGATGGTAGTCCAGTCAGGAGCGTTTTCCCTGGAAGTGCTGCAGAAGAGCAAGACCCTTTGTGCCTGCTGCCTTTAACTCAGAAAATTGATTTATTCATTTGGGTTGCAGAATGCTACTGATATTTCCTACTGTGACTTTCTTATCACCATGACGAGGTCAAAAACAAACGAACTCCAAACTTCAATTTTTTCTGCTACATGCGTGTTTCTACAAACTCTTCAAATACAACATCAAAGGAAAAAGGTGTCCTTAGGAAGAAGAGATCAGTACATTGAGATCAACCCTGTGCTGTTTTGCTGCTTTAAAATCATGACAGTGGGATCCCATTGACCTCAACAGCCAAATTCATGCTGTTATTATTGAATTATGGCCCTGCCTTACACCTTCAGCTAGTACAAAACCAGGGAGGCGGTACAAATTTTCCTAACTGTTCAGAAATATGCAGAACTATTGTAATTTATCACAGTACAGAATATGAACCTACTTCCTATAATGGTCATTAAAACTTTAAAATCTTATTGAAGTCTGGGACATGAATCTGGCTCCTTCTCATCACACCACGTTCCCTAGAGATGGTTGTGTCAGTGACATCTGAACCTGACTGCGTCTCTTCCATCTCAATAAGTGTAATGAGAAATGCACAGATTTGTGAGTCTGCAGGCCTGTATTACTGGATGATGATGATGATATTATCCTGTGCCATTCGATAGGTTCAAAAGGCCTTACGGACTTTTAAATATTCAGTAGTAGTCATTTAAAGAAAAACCTTTTGTTTTTAAAAGCCTCCTTACAAAGAAACATACAGCAGGAGTCCGATGGCTGCTCATCAGATAAATCCAAACTGCACTAGGAAGGCACTCAGAGCTGTGTTCTTACCTTTCTCCCTGAGAGCAGAGCTCACTTCTCTCTGGAGTGTGCAAGGCAGCCCAGGAGCATGAGGGCTTGTGAAAGGAAACATCTCACATTCCCCTGCTGTGGCCCTGAGGACACAGCCTCTGACACAGCCTCCCCAGGTCCTGGTACACATCCAGGCAGATTGTGCTGGTTAAGTGGCTTCAGTGCAATCTTTGTGCAAAACAAAGCATTCGGTGAGATATCCAGGTGAAAACTCAGACACGAGAAGAGAAAAAGAACAAGTGTGCACCCAGCACAACCTCTCAAATCTGTGTTTCATTTAGGATTTCTGTAGTCTGCTCTCTCTTTAGACTTCAGAAAGCTGGGGAATAGCCCTAACAAATAGAAAACAAGTGCATTGTGTCTATTTGGGGTTCTCTTGAGTTACAGTCAGTGTCTCTGTCCCCTTGCATTCCTGTCACAGGTAGGATCCTCAGTATGGAGGAGATGTGCTGGGAGAGAAGAGGTGAGATGTGCCCTCACCTACCCTAGGAAAGGAGGGAACTTGGCCATGTGTGACTGCCTGCACCTTGGCACTAGGAACATTTCCTTATTTACCAGGTTATTTAGTCAGAGCTTTGTCTTAGTGTAAAAATCTGTATCTTCTCCCCCAACCTCATTACTGTTTGTTCAGAGCAGAGTGCTTACTATGCACCTCCATTTGTAAATCCCTACAGTTCAGTTTATAAAGTAGATAGCTGTTTTTAAATAATTTGGGGTGAGAAGACGGAAGGCAGCAAGGGCAACTTACTGGATTTTCAATGGGCATTGTCATAATACATTAATACAAGGAATTTCTTAATTTCCAAGAGTCTCATCTTCCTCTTGTTGACCTTCATATTAATTTTCTATCTTCAGAACACTTACACTCCTCTATTTCTCTTTGGAGCTTCTCTATATTTATTTTCCTTCTTATTTAATTTTAAGTTATGAATGCTAATAACACAGTAGAAATAATGTTCCCATATTAAGTACCATCCAGTCTTTCCAAAATTACCTTTGCCAAGAAAGCAGCTTGAGTGCCATTCAGATGGCATATTTAATGCAAAGCTTTTGAACATTGAAGAGGATCAATCGCTGTCTGGAATTTCTGAAATAATTAAATAAAAATATAGATCTCCAAGGCTGGAGGGTACCATTGGCCTGAGTCTTTCAATGGAGAAGAATAAAAGCACAATAAAGGCCTGTGATGAAATGTGTTCCCCACTGCAGATGGAGCTGTTATTATACAAGGATATGAAAAATCTTTACAGTGAAAATAATTTTCCTATCCCTAAACAGAGGTTAGCTCATGTCTCAGAGTCAGCACTGTTGCAAAAATTCAGTTTTTTCCAACTTTTATCCATTGAGTATTATACTGAATTTTGATGGCATGCTTAATTTTCACTTCAACAGTCTTCATGAACTATTTTCTTTAATATTTCCTGCAGAAAATTATTCAAGTTCTTTACTTACTGTGCATGAATAGCCACTTTTCTATTTCAAAACTTTTAGTCTTCACCAGTTTCTTTTCTTTCTTGTATTAAAGCTGTTTTAAAAACTGATGAGCATTCCTTTACTTCTTATGAGCCTCTCAGCTTCTGTTCCCTCCTATTAATGTCTTCACTGATCTTTCTTAGACTCTGGGAATATTTCCTAGTTGGAGATCATATCTGCTGCTTTTTATGTGGAACTGATTTCCTTCACTGGCTGCACTGTGATGAGGACTGTCAGACTACAACTGCAAACATTATTAAGAGTGAGGGGGTGATAAGGACTGAGATATGAAAGTCATATAGAATTCTGCTCTGTTCTTGTTGCCCCTTTTTTAATCAAAGTCCTTTTTCTTTCATTGGTATTAAGTAGAGGTTTCTTCTGGACCATCTGTAATAACTTGCAAGTCTTGCAGTCAAACTGTTATCTCTTCATTTAGAATACAGTCCAGTGCTGCAAGGAGCTTCACAGTCTCTTTCAATGCTTATGATTTTGATTTGGATCAAAAAAAGAAGGAAAACTAGAACAAGAATCAAACTCACATACTTTGTCTGGTTGCTTCATTTTGTCATGTCTGCATATCTTAATCCCTGACTGATCTAAATCACTTAGCATCATCTGCAAATTTTGCTACTATGCCCTGCTGTGAGATTATTAATAAACAAACTTGGTTACAGCAGCTGCATTGCAAACACTTCACTATTAATCTCATTTCTAGATGTAAGCTCACTCTTTATCCTTTGAATTTTGCTGTCTCCTAACCCACTTCCAAAGCACAGCAGAACATTACCTTTCACAGTCTAGGTGCCTGGTTTTCTTTAATAGCCTCACTGAAGGATTTTAAGAAAAATCTGAATAATTATATATGCAAGTGCTTCTTTACTCACTAATTTGTTGACAGTTTAATGAATCCTTATAGTTGGAAGGAAGGTTTTCCTTTGGCATAAATCAGCACTATTTCTGTAATCATCTAATTTTCATCTAAGTGGTTTTATAAGAGCTATTTAAAATAGCATGCCACCCACTGAAGACTCATCACTCTATTACTGCTCCAACTACCCCACAATTTCAATTTCAAATTCACTGCTCTTCAGGCCTACAGTTTAGCAGTTGATTTTAATGCTTGCTTTTTTAAAGAAGCTTAACAACTTCTTTTACAATGTTCCCTGCATCCATAGATGGTTATATTTCTAGTCACATTACTTTCAGCTTGTCTGTATAAGAATTTAACTCCTGTCCTTCATATAATGCCCTTTAGTCATGTATGCGTTGATGCATGGAAATTTCCACCCAATTCTATGCTTTCAGTGCAACGTTCAAGCACAGCTGAAAAATTAGTCTGAATAACCTGTAGAACATCTTCTACTGTAACTGCAGGCTTTGTCTGTAACTGTCTGGCAGGTACAACTAGTGTCTTTTGCTCTAATTCAGCTTACCTCCCAACTGCATTTCCCTACCTTCTATCTTGCAACAACCAGTCAGGCAGCAAAGCCAACTGGCTCGACAGATGTTCCCCAGGGTTTTTCATCTCAAAGCACTTCTGCAGGGACACGTAGCAGCCAACAGTTGCTTTTCAACATACATCCCTGCTGCACAGCCCTGAACTGAGAGTCTGTGTGAAGACCATCTCTGTTCCTGGTAATGTTTTCCTGTCAGAGCAAATTCCTCCACCCTTGGTCACCTTCACCACTGACTGCACAAGCACACCCACTATGGGCTTTGCGGTGGAGGCACCTGATGTAACTTTCAGGACAATTTAGTCCTCACTTCTCTCATGGGTGCTTGTATATCCCAGCTGAGCTCCTTTTATATGTCCCATAGGCTGAGCAAGTTACAGCCTCAAAGCTATTATCACATTCTGCTTTACTCTTACATATCCTTATGGCCTCCATCTGGACATTTTCCAAAACTATGGACTTGAAGATGCTGGGGTAAGGCAGTATCCAAGATAGCATACTTATCCTTTAATGAAGGCCAAGGGGCTTCATGCATTATAAATAAGCCATTTTTCTTTAGTTCTAGTAAGCCCTCCTGAGCTCATCTCTGCAACTGTTTCTACACCCGCTCTTCTTTTTTAGTGCGAGGTTGACATTGATTCTCCCAGGGTTGAAAATGGCCCCATTTACTGCTTACCCAACACCTTTCAGATGAGAATTTAATTAGTGACTGGAGATGTCACAAAATTTTAACTTACTGCATCCTATTACATCCTGTGTGTAGAGAAGTGTGATCTTCTTGCCCAGAAAGATATATAATATATCTTTTAATATATCTTCTAATTGTTTTCATTTGCCTAAGCACACCTTCTGGAAAGAGGCACTACATATAATTCATAGGTATTTAACACTGTAACAGAGTTTTTCTGATGCATCAGTATACAAGAACCCACGGGTAGTATTCTGATTTTGGCTCCTGGTGACATTTTCTGATCATTTCATATGCAAACCCATTATGATCTCTTTCTGCAAGTTCAGTTTGTGGAAATTTAGCTCATTGAAATTAGACTTCTTCCAAATGCCATTGAGTACCCTCAGACACAAGGTATTCATAAGAGAAGAGACTTTGAACACAAATGCTTCATTACTTTGTAAACTTGTTGAATCCACTCAGGAAGAAGATGCTTTGAACTGAAGTACCCATCTTCTGAAAGGAGATGTGCTATGTTCCTTTGCCTCATGCCTTTAACTTTCAGCCACAGAGCTGATTTTTTATTCTCTAATGGGAATATGGAAAGAAATGGGTTTAAAATGTTTCACATCTTCCTGGCTTACTGAAAGGAGCAAATCAGTGCAAGAAAAAGGATACTCTGAGAGTCTGATAAAATTTCGATTTCTTAATAGTGGCAAAGAAACCTGGAAAATTGATAGATTCACCCTCCTAAAAGAAATTAGAATTCTCCCTTATATAAGACTGTGGCACAGAATGTTATTGAACTTAACATGATTATGTGCATTCTGTAACAATAGCAATCACCTGTAAAGTAAAAGTATTCCATATTGCATCACAAAAATAGTAATAATTTTAGTTGGCATTCTCTGAGTCTCCCAAACTGTATACTCTCAGAGAAGTATACGTTCAGGATAAGATTTCAAATTCTGACATCTTTGTCTCTGTTTAGTTTGAGTCTTTACTTGAATATTACTTGGTTTTGTTCTTCTGCCTTTTTTTTTTTTTTAACTCAGTTCAAGGAACTTTAGTTAACAGCATTTTTAAATTAGTTACTTCATACATATCTTTATATCCATAAATGTATATGCATATCAATAGCTGTATCTAACTACTTGTTGGTGTAGACATTGTGTGAATACACAAAAACCAGAGCAAAATATTACATTATCAATTAAACCAAACTTTAAACTTCTGCATGATAATAACTGGAGACAGGAAAATAATGTCTGAGGAAGAATTAAGGAGAACAGGCCTCTATAGTGGACCAGGTGCCCTGGTTTAGGGGAGCCTGTAGATTAACAACTCAGGAAGGTGAGCGGAATCAAACTTGATAAGTCCTTAAGATAAGAATTGCTGGAGGCTGAGGAATATTGGGGAGAAACTGCAGAAGTTTGTTATCTGCTTGCCTGTGTTCATGGCTCCTGTTAGGCACATAGCAGATACAGACATCTGATCTGGCCTGACACTGATGGGTATGTGATTTTATTGTACCTTCCCTATAGCATGATTTAGACTACTCATTCCCTTTGAGCGTCTGCAGAACTGCTCTGCCAATTCCTTTCAAGATCAGGCATATTCCCTTGCTGTCCACTCCTTGTCCACTGTCACTTTTGACCGCTCTTCAAAAAGTCTTGTATGGGAATTTAGGACTAAGATGGTTTTATGTAATCAGTAGCTCTCCAATGGTTGCTATGATGCATCCTTCATTTCAGCATTTTTAATTCCAGATTTCCTACTGAAAACAACTTTGGAAGCTCAGGCACTTAATCATATGACGAGTAATGCGGTAGCTCTCCACTTTGTCACCAGTCATGTCACATGTTTTTTTCAATAAGAAATTAAGCACAAAATTCAATTTTTGGGAGGCTAGAGACTGGCTGTTGGATATTCTATTTTGACATTTCTGCCCACTTCAGTCCTAACAGCCTTTCTGTAAGTGTAATATTGATATTTGGTTGGACAGGTGACAGTTGCAAATTAACAGTTGATTTATTCATCTAGGGAAAAAACCAAGAGGGATATGTCATTTTCCATGTAGCTCTTTGCTATTCAAAGTGCAGTTTCAACATTTTCTTCAGCAGCATGGAGGAAAATAAAGTTAGTCGTAAAATCCTTTGAGTACGTCCTGTCAGCCCCCTGTAACCATACACCTTTAAAAATCACCAGCCCAGATACACATTAATTTGGCTCATACTGTTCAACTAATGGGGGAATTATGATTGGAAGTAAGAAGAAAAGGTCTGACACATGTAGATGTCCTTCTAGACTTGTTTTCAGTACTTAAATGTCCCTTTTTCAGGGTCCTCTATCCCATGGCTAAACAAGACTCTGCTGTTTCCTGGGTACTGTGCTAACAACTATGGCAGCACTGTCACATCTCTGCAGCTAAAACAGACATTACAAGGAAAAATTTTCTAGAGGCAGTCTAGAAATCTTAAATTAGACCAACTTATCTCATTGGGTAAAATAAGGTTGTTGGTCATCATTTCTTGGTCCTCTCAAATATTTTCAGAGTGGCTGGAGAGTATGGCAGACTATAAAGTTTCTGCCAGATTGTCTGGGAGATACTCAGGCCAGCAAGAGAGCCACTCTGAGGGCTGCAGAGGCTTAACTCATGGTTAGGCTGGCATGGGGCCTGCACAATAAATACAAGAGGCATCAGAACAAGCAGAGAGATGACTGGTCAATAAAACTCATGAGGGGAGAGAGATCTTCATACCTCTGTCAGGGTACTTTCCAACAGACTCCACCAGGCTGATGACAGACTGAGCCCTCAACACCCAAGAAGCACACTTGGGCAGACATGAGCAAAGTGGACAAGAGGAAATGGCCCCAGGTTGCTTCAGAGGAGGTTGAAGTTGGATATTAGGAAACGTTTCTTCACTGAAAGAGTTGTCAAGCACTGGAACAGGCTGTACAGGGGAGTGGTTTAGTCACCATCCCTAGAGGTATTTAAAAGTGTAGATGTTGCACTTGGGGACCTGGTAACCAGGTAAATGGTAAAACCATTGAGTTCAACCATGAACATGGCAATGCTGGGTTCATGGTTGAACTCAATGGTTTTAGAGGTCTCTTCCAACCTAAATGATTCTATGATTCTGTGAAGCGCTGTGCTGTCTGCCTGTGTCTCTGCTGCCTCCCAGAGGGGCCAGCCTCTGAGGGGGCTCCCTGGTAGCATCCCAGGAGCCATCTGGGCACAGAGCAGATGTCCTAGCATAAGTGGCACACTTCCAGAGGCACTTTCCACTGTTTGTTGTCCATGCAAGGCAGCCACTGCCTAACCTTAATCTTCAAAGGCTGGTCTTAAGTACATTGTCACCCCTTAGATCTTAGGTGTTCATGGTACCTGCGGGGAGCTCGACTACTACAACAACCCAAAAAATCATGGGTTTCCTTAGTCATATTGAGTGGATGCTCTCCCTCTCACTGACAAGACTTTAGGAAATAATGGGCCTAGGAGCTATTTCATCTATATCTGTGCCTGTTTGCTCTCCTTCCATGCTGATGGGGTTATCCATGCATGTGGAATAAATTCAGTTCTCAAAGGTATAACCAAGAATGCTCTGCCAGTGAGCCATACATTTTTAGGCAACTCCAACTGTCCTCTGTAGTTAACAACAGATCTTCTTACAGGTTGCTGATCTGGCATCCTCTTGCCCTGTTCCAGCATCCAGGATCAAATCCTGGCTTAATCCAGAAAAAGACAATGGGGACCTGCTATTATTAGTGTGAAACCTTATGTCTGATCTCAAATGTAAGGTGCCTGTTATGACCTATAACGCTCATCATAGCTGTCTGAAGGAGGTATTGACCTGTGTTCGCATGCATTTCCTAGCCATTGTTCAGACAAGCCTCACAAACACAGGCAAGTCCAGCTTTTCAAAGTCTTGACATTGACTTCAAAAAGTCATTGGAATCCCTTGGTGTAAAAGTATTCCTCTAACAGGTTGCCTTGTTTTTACATATATGAATAAAATATTCATTTTAATACTAACTTCATGTTGAAATCACCACTAGCTCTGATGAAAACTAGTTAACATGGGAGGATGGAGAGATTGGAAACCTGTTCCAGTGCTCATAGGAACAGTGTCTCTGATCAGTCCTCAACTGCAATCTGGTAAATTAATTAAATACCGTGTTGCCATAATACAATGCTGAAAACATGTTACTATTGTGAGAACATAATCACTCACTGTGAACATCCTGTTCTGTTCAGCATCTCAAAAAAACTTGGGAGGTTTTTTGAGGGGAAGAAATTAATATAGCCTGGCCAAGAGCTGAGTTTGAGAAGTATAAAAGTCTTTAGTCTTAAGAGACATATAGTGGACAGTATAGTGGTAACAAAAAATTAATAGTTCAGAACCATTGCTACATGTACTTTTCTTCATGTGTAAATCAAGGCTGAAAGGACTAAAAAAAATTTACAAATAGACTGGACTCTCCAGAAAACACTTACTACAGATACTTGCTACTTCAAGGTTTCATTGTGTGTCCAAAGATTCAGCAGAGTTCAGAAAAGAACACTAATATTTAAGCAACTAGGAGAAGAAGTTATGACAGCCAGGATGAAAAGAAATCCTAAAACAAGGAAGGTCTGGGGAAGCTTTTCAAAGTGATAAAAATTCATGTATTCCTAATCTGGATAGAACATCTCAGAAATCCTTGAAAACCAGGACTCACCACTTTTCAGTTTGCACTGAGTTTCAGATCTTTCATGCAGGCAGCAGCACCACACCCCTAAGCCAACTTTACATCTTTGTGTCACTCTCCACAGGAGTAGTGTGACCCTACTTGATAAGAGGACAATTTTTTAGGTACCTGTGTCCAAACTGAGGCAATTTTATTTCTTTATTAATGCTTGGGAACTTTAAAGAAAAATTAATTATGGAATTATAACCTTACTAATTTTCTGTTTTGAAATCAACCTCATTTTCCCACTTAAGAGAGGTTTGAAGAAGTATCTACATATTAAAAAAGCTATTGTACTTAATCTAATTTCATGAAAATGTGACAGTAAATTGATATGGCTTTTTAAGGACTGATTTTTTTGAAATTTAATTGGTGGCTTCATGACAGACAGCCATCCTTCAAGCGTAGGATCTTCTTTTATTGGATTCAGATTTCACAACCTAATAATACTTAGAATTTTGAGAGGAACTTCATGATTTCAAGAAGATTATGGCTAAGTAATAGAAAAAAATGCCAGGAAACAGATGCCAATTTTTTCTTTGGCTGCTTTATTAAAGCTAACAGAATATGGAAAGCATTTATTCCTTTGAATTTCTTTTTTGGGATGTTAGAACTATAGCAATCTGCAATTGCTCCCTGAGCATATATAAATAGACTGTGTCTAAGCAGATTGATTTTAAAAAGTCTTAAGTGATAGATTTTTAAATGCTTGAAGCTTCAGGTAGAACCCTCAGACTGGTGTAAGGCAAACAAAAGCAGAAGATACTGGAAGAAAACAAAACATTTTAAAACTAATTTAGACTTAATTTTGGAAAAAAACACTTGAAACTTCAACAAGATTATATCCTCTGCTGAGGTAGCACTGCCATACAATAAGCTGTAGTCAGAAAGGAATTTACCACAGGTTTTCAAAGTGATTCAGAAATTCAAGTGTCCTCTTTTTCTCCACTGCCTTCAGCTCACATTCCCTGGAACATCCTCCACATCAGTTGTTCTTCCTGGTCAAGGCAAACCCCAAGCCCTGGTTCATAAGTGCGATGCTCACTGAGGCCTGGAACACGTAAGAACAGTGTCCTTGCAGTTCTGTTACACACAACTTCTGTGCCCCGTCTCCATGGGTGGGTGCAGGCAGACATGAGCTCACGCTGCCTGTGCTCCAGGCTGCTTGGCCAGGAGCCAGCTTTGGTTTGAAAGCCACACAGCTCTATTAGCTTCTCAGCAAGGCAAGTCATCTTGAGCACAGCAGGAGCACAGCTCCACAGCTTCTGAACAAGGTTTAGTCAGAGCAAAGGAGCTTGGACCTTTTTGCACCCATCTATGTGGACTAGCTCTGAAAATCAAATTGAGTCACTTCTCATAAATCATTTCAACTTCCACTCCCTCTGAAAGCACAAAAGACATTCTCAGGTTTTGGGCTACTGTGCTGTGCCTTTTGACTATTCTTTGTGCAGGGACCATCATTTAAGAGCTCTTTCAGAGGCATCCTGGCACCAAATGGGAACCTGAACTTCAGGTTGGTAAACAGCTTGTAAGCTAAGTCTATGGTTACATAGGCATTTGAAGGCATAAGAACAATTCAAATCTCGAAGTGTACTTGTATAATTTTTGGGTTTTGACCCTCTTCTTTCAATTCATACTAAAATTAACATAAGATATATGTATGCATGTGTGTAGAGAAGTTCAGACAGATGGGAGAGAGGCATCAGTCCTTTGCATGTGTTCATGGAGTGCCTGTCTCTGCTAATCATCATCTCATTTCCTTCAGTAAGGAGCTGCTGCGTTTTCCCCCTCCTTTACTTGCATTGCTGCATAGAAAAGAGTAAAACTGCCTTTACTACAACAGTGCCTAAAGGCCCTCTCAGAATAAGGAACCCATCGCAGCAGAGAACATATCCTGGCTCTGCAGAGCTTAAGCTACCAAAGGGGAAAAAGTGGCAGCCTGTCTGAAAGCTTGACATGAAAAAAGAGGCAAGAGATGGGGTAACAATGGCAGCACCTCCCACCTCTGAGCACAAGGTGCAGGGTGGGTAATCATGGCCTAGTAGCACCTTCAAGCACTGCTTTGTCCCGTTTTTAAGGATTCATTATACTTTCATTGTCCATTGAAACCAGGTTGCAATCAGCACATCCCTTGCTCTTGGCAGCCTTCTTCTGGGTTTTATGCCAGAGAAATCAGCATTACATGCCTGAGGTGCCAATATGTTGTTGAAGCCACATGGGGAGACAGAAGGGGTAAGAGAAGTTCCCCTGTAACAACTCAGTGCCAAAGACAATATTTAAAGCTATTTCCCTTTACACTCACACCATCAAGCATAAGAAAGATCTTGGCTTTTCAGAAACACCAACTTCATCCAGATTTCATACCTGGAAAAGCCACAACCAAATCCAGCTGATAAAACACCCAGAGATTGCAAGCACTGGTTATATATAGCTAAGGGCAGGGCAGTATCACAGAGTGGCCTGGTTTGCAATTACCTGGGTTATCTGAGCATGTACTGAGTATAACTCAATGCAGAATATCCATCTCAGTGCAAAGCATTACATGTAGCATTTATCGTTCCAAGATTTCTACTGTGAAATTGGTGAGAAACTGGCTGGAGTAATATTTCATTTTAAAGCACATTCACAAAATTAACTGCTTCATTTTACATTCAAAAACACTATCTGACTCTGGTGTTGGTATAGACAGCTTGCATTGCTCTGTTGGTGCAAGAGAACTTGGTGTATTAGTTGGTTTTTTTGAAGTAGAAGAGTGTGTCTAAGAAAAAGGACAATAAGTGAGCTTTTGAGACCCTTTAAGGTGCTGATAACTGAAGAAACCCCTAAATGAGCAAATGTTCTGGAAAATCCAGCTGGGAACTGGTCTGTGATTATGGCTGTGAGGAGTAGAGATATTGTCTTTAAAGGGATTGTAATTTCTACAAAAAATTTGTTTTGTTACCCTGGAGCTTGCTGCTGCTTTCATCTGTTGCCTCATGGATAGGGTTTGTATTAGAAATAAATTTAGCAGAAACAGACTTTGTCCTGGTGGGGTTTCTTTGTTTTAGTCTGATTTTTTTTCAGGGCTAACCAAAAATAGCGCTCTGGTCTCTCACTGCTACTGTAATACAAAGAAACACCAAGAAATATCAAAGGGTGTTTAGGAGCCACTTTCTGCAATTATGAGTGACTGAGCAAACACAGAGATATTTGTACTGTTTTATTTTTTCATGAAAGTTTAAGATCATCTTACTAGATAAAAATCAAGTATAATGGATATTTTCATTTACTACCTTTATTTTTACTTTGTTCCATTGATCTTGGTTAGGTGACAAGGTGAAAGAAAACATTAGAAAAGAGTCTCTGTTATCATCTTTGAGTAGAAGTGTCAGTAACAAACAGCCTATTCTATAATTCTCTTTGTTTTACCACATCAAACACCCAGGGCTGAACTGTGTGAGCAATTCACATCAATTCAATGCCAAATACTAATAAGAGAAAAAAATGGTGTCTGAAGGGTTTCAGTAATGCAGCTGGAATTCTTTTAACTGATGTATTCTGTCACACCAAAGTAAATTATTGTATTTTAAGCTGTATCTTTGTTAGATAATCTTTTTGAAAGGAAAACAGTCTGTATAACAATACCTAGGACTTTTCCTGTTGCTTTTTCCTTTATCTGCATCCAATTACCACACTCCTGTTTACTGGTTAAGCACTGTCCCTTTTTCTGATTTATTTTGTTGTCAACCACTTTTGCTGTTGATTTTGTACTAATAAATGTTAAGCAAATGAACCCTGAAATAGCAATGATTAGGCTACAAAGGTCCTGAATTGACATCTCTGCCTTTACCACTGACCTGAGCTTGTTTCTTCCTCAAGAGTAGGAAACATGGACAGATAGGCACTGAGACAGCCTCTGCCAGTATGCACGTGGATTCATCCTCGAATATGTCACTCCTAGAGCTGTGTCTCTCCTCTCTGAAACATTCTGTTACTGCTCAATCTGAAGTGACATTTGCTTTGTGCAAACTCTCTTACACAAGCAAGTATGCCTTGGGCTATATAAATTACCCAGCCGATCATTACACCTCCCTGGTTCAGGATTTCCTATTGCAAAGCTGGGGAAGGAAACAGCAGAAAACTGACTGTGTTTTGTGTGCCTCTAGCTTTCGCTAGCACCCCTTCCAAACAAGGGTCTCCTAAATTCCCCATCCCCATTCCCCATTCTCCATCGCATGTGTGTACCCTCACTAACCTGTAAATGCACAGAGCACAAGTCTGAGAGGCATAATTAAGATATCTACTCTGACCTCCCACATAATAAAAGCCACGCATTTTTACCTAGTCACCACATATAAAAAAAAATAAACATAACCTGTCCAATCTAGCTGTGGACAAATGCGTGTAATTATGAGTGCTGTTTCATCTACACAACCTGTTATGTGCTGGAGCCCATCCCAGAGCCTGTGAAAGTTAACAGGAGTCTTTCTAATGCCAGACTGCATGCTTAACAATGGTTTTCAACAGTAGATTCGTGAGATTAAAATAAACAGAAATATGACTAATTTATATTCAGCATGCTGCTTGTTTCAAAGGATCTCAAGTGATACATTTTAATTTAAATGACGGGCTTTCTTTTGATGTCTAATTGCAAAACAGGAGTAAAGTCTTTGACTCTGCACAATACTAAGAAATTTCTTACTGAAAACTAATTTTTTGGCAGTTAAATGAATTTTTCTTTGCAGAGGCTTTCAGACAGCAATTCCTGGCCAAGTGTACCTTCTGCACCACTTAAATTCCATGTGTTAAATAGAGCATAAGTGGTTGTCAGCACGGGGAATAGCTATGTCCTTCCTGAACTGTAAACTGTTACTGCTCTGTGCAGTTTGTTTATGAAATAAAAGGCAGAAAATTAACAGCATTGTTCAATCATTAATTTTTAGATTAATACTTTGTTCTCAATTTGTCTGTAAGACTAGAGAGATTCACCTCCTTTTTTCTTCTGGATATTGTGCATTATTGACATTTTGTACACATTTGTAATAAATAGACATTACAACTTGTCTTGCTGCAGGGAACTCTGTGCAGGGCTTCTTCCTACTTGTTAAAAAGTTCAGATTAAACCATGCTGCTCTTACAATCATTGGGATCTTCTAATGTTACAATCAGCACCATGCTGAGGTGACATTTCTCAGAATAAAGTGGCTATGTCCCAAAATCTGGTTGCTCTTCTCACCCATGTTTGAAGAAAAGAAAGAGGAATTTTCAACCCGAGTCTGAAGCCCAAGTGGAGACATTCCTGCCACAACAGCACCTGTCAACAATACACTTATCCCTCACCAGAGGCTTTACACTGGAGTCTTTGGCCATGGCTGCAGCAGTCATCCCAGGCACTGTGGTGAGTTGTTTGCCTGGGAAAGGTGCATGGTGCAAAGTTGCCATTTGTGTGCCCTCCTCTGACTGATGTCTCCAGCTTGCAGGGATTTTACACTCCATGTCTGTGTGTTCAGCAGATAGCTACAGGTTAAGGCCATCTGTGTTTCCTAAAACAGTTTGCTGAAGATGCAACTTTCTGAGCCACTTGGGTGCTACCTCACTCCTGATGCCCTTTTGCCCCAGCAGTAAAGAGGTTTGGAAACAAAAAAAGGCAATATTTCAAAGACTGTGTGATAAGGCTGAAGGTGGAAGCCACTCAAAAGCAATGTTGGTTAGGTCTCTCATAAAAGCAGATTAAAACTTCACAGCAAAGGGAGTAGAACACACAAAAGGGAGTAGAACAGATTTCAGTGAATCCCAGTGGTGCTTGGGATCATGAGTGAAGGGAGAAGTGATGCAAAAGTGCACAGGACTGAGTCTGTCAGCAAATTTAATGCAGCCTCTGGGGAAATGAGTGACCAACGTTACTTAAACTACCTATTTTCCTCCCTGGTGCAAGTTACTTAGATGACTAAATAAGTGTTTGCAGTCAGATAACCTCACTGTTTGAGATATTGAAGGTATTTCCTACAGTAAATATGAGGAAGTGCTGAACAAGGGCATACTGAAGGTAATAAGGAAACTCTGTCTTTTCATCCTAGGTTCAAATGCATGAACAACACCACTGTGTTTCAGCCACTTCCTCTAAACACTTCCCTCTAAAGATAGGGCACAATTGCTTCTCCAGCAGAATTGCTTTACCCTCACATCACTTTTACAATCAAACAGTTTTTCCTGCTCTCACAGGTGTTTTGTCCCCACTCTCCCTTAAATCCGTTTACCCTTTCCCTTATCACAGCCTGGAGGATGAGTTGTTGCCTACCTGTGCAGTGAGGAGAGGCTGGTGTAAGCACTGGAGACCCCAGCCCTGACCCTCCTCCCACCTCCCTGTCCAGCTATCAGCAAGGAATTTGGACCTGCACTCTCCCTGCCAAGTGTTTTGAGATGAGTGGAGATCCATCGTAGTCCCCGGCTGTTCCAAGCATTGTCAGTGAAGAGCATGGCTAAGTCAGACAAGCTGTTTGTTCCAGAGGACACCGGCTGGCAAGGACATAAAGACAGTGCATGACATGTCTCCCTGTGCCTTCCAATGCATCATGTTTTACAGCACTAAACAGTGACCCCCGATGCCATTGCCTTTGTCCCCGAGACCCCCCACAGCCTGTCCTGTTTTGACAGGTGCCCCCTGACCCTCTCTCCCAGAGGAGACCCCCATCCGCAGCAGCAGCAGAGGTCATGAGAGGCTGCTCTTCACTGCCTCCAGTTTCACTGACCACTCAGTCCGTCCCTCAGACACTTCCACAAAGGGAAAAGTCAAAACCGGATTTCAGTGCAAATTGTAAAGAGCAAGGCTGAATGTCCAGCCAAGGCAGGGACTCTCACACCCTCCCAGCTTCCCAGTCCCGCTGACTCCAGCTCTGTCATGGGGAGTCTCAGTTCAAAAGCTGCAACAAGAGACTGGTGACAAGACGTCTGCTGTCCCCCTTGCTCTTGCCCCCAGTGATATACAGCTGTTTGATCAGCTGACCATTGCATTGCCACACATCAGGGGCTCTGGACACCCATGAAGGTCTGTCTTTTCCCTGTTATTGTATTGACCTGCTGAACTGTTTCAGCCTTCCAGGATATCTGTTTGTAGGAGGCTTGATAAAAAGTAGGATCAGGGCATTAAAAGGATGGCTAATACAGCAGTCTGAAGGAAAGCAGCAGCAAGACTGTGCCTGTGCAGAGTCATTCCTGCTATGAAGCCCAGGTGAAAGGGATGTGATCCAGCTCCTAGAGCACCCACAAACACAAAGCCTTAACAACACTGAGTCTTTGGGAAGTTGTGAAAATGGGGTAATACAGTACAGTTACCAACAGTTTAAGCTTCTCCTTTCTTGTCTCTCCAATGCACCTACACAGACCATACCCAAGGTTCAGATTTTGGGCTCATTTAAATATTGGCCTCTTATATTAAAAATTTATTATCATTAAGTAATACTGCCTTCCACCCTCCTTTACACACATGATCATGTTATATCAAAATGCCACCATTATAACATTGCCCTAAAATCAGCTTCTTTGATCCTGGCAGGTGCCTTCCAACCCTCCCCTGCTGTACAAGGAGCTAGGATATGGTGCTGCACCTCTGGCTGAGAGATCTGGCTCTTCGTCGAAGGTATCAAGACTGCAGAACACTGAAGTGCCTTCAGAGTCAGGGTTTTGATCACTGTCTAAATTATGTCTTTTTTTACTCATGAAAGATGACAAGAGCCTCTTAAGTGTTGCCATAAATACAAATAAGGAGGATGAATGAGAGAGCTGCACTGAAGACCCATGAAACTTCATCCACAAACTGCCACTTTTCAGTGTCTACATTAATCAGGCTTAGATGGCCATCTGTCAGCCCTCTAGAGGTCATCCATCTCCAGCTGTAGATTTCTTACTCTGAACTCCCTGCACCATCCCAGCACAACTATTTGTGCAGCTTTGTACCATATTCAGCAGGGAATGGGAACAGCTTATGGTTAAAATGTTGGTCTTCAACACGTCTGCTCAGCTGCAATCTAAATCTGAAGGCCTCTGAGATCACTGGGTGCCAAGCTAATTTGTCAATGGATTTAGCCTGGATGTTTTTAGGAAGCACAGACATTTTGGCTTGGAATCAGTACTTCTGTTTCTCTGATATGGTCCCCTTCAAAGGACTACAGGTTTATTGAAGTTGCAAACAAGTATTTTTTGTCCTGCACTTGATGAATGCAATTACAAGCATAAAGTAGAGCAGTTCTCTTAGTACATGAAGTTGAACGGTTTGTTAATCTTTGGGATTATTCCCAAACCCAGAGCACTGTGGGGTCCATGGTGGGCAGCCACCCACAGAACAGCACTTCAGGAGAGTGAAAATTAGGACATCTTAGGCCACCCTCAGAGACTGTCTTCCTGGTGAGGTGAACCTGCTGGCCTGGGCAACTCAACTCTGCTCATTAGAAGTGTGTCATCCATTTTCAGGTGCAGCACTGCCTACAGTTGTACAGAAGAAATGCTGTCTAGCACCAGTGCCTGTGAGGAAAGGCAGATAACTAAGATAAGTAAATACATAGGTCAAGGTAAAGAAAAAGAATGTGCTTCTTGTGACTCCAGGGCATGGTGCAAAAAGAAAGAGATAAATAAAAATATCTTTGTAATGTGTGAAATGTTAATAACAGCCTATGCTAGGAATAGCAATTCAGGATCCTGTCTAAGCAACTGTACCTTGGACTCCATGTATCACAGTGCCTTTCTTTATCAGAACACAGAAACAGGCAGCAGAGTGAGGACACCTATTTAAGCAGTGGCCACAGGCTATGCCACAGCTCACATACTCGGTTATAGACGTGAGCAGCACTTATGGTAAGAGGAAGTTTAGAAACAGTGAATGACTTAAAAAATAGTCTTTGGGAGGAAATTCAGTGAAGTGAAATGAAAGCACCTGACAGGATTGAAGACAATTCATAGGAAGTTAAGAGAGTGGTTGAATGTTTTTTACATGGCTAATTGAGAAAGGAAAGAAGGAAAGAAAAGAA
>VYZT01042293.1:16427-31294 GCA_013400735.1 Pomatostomus ruficeps | reverse complement strand
CCCAGGGTAAATTAAGGGATTGGAGAAAGCTATGCAAGCACAAAACCAACAACTGCATCATTTCACATAAGAGAATGTGCTGTACTAGCTGGTGCTAATTGTTCCCATTAAATCTGCCTGAATAGGATTAAAGCCAGCTACGCCATTAACCATCTTACAATCAGTTTCAGAGGTAAGTTTCAAAACAGAAATAATTAGGGTGACTTCAATAGCAAAGAAAGATTTCCATTTGCCTGTTAGTACAACAGCTTGAAAAATTCTTTCCTCCATTGTTACTTGATGGAAAATATGATTCTGTCATGCTTCTATGTATGTTTTTGCACTATCAACATGATGGTTTCAACGTGTTTTTTTCCTCTTTGACTTTGGGTTGGGTTCTCTTGCTGAACTTGTGTAGATGAGTGAAGGTTTTCGAGGAGTTCTCACATTATGGCACAGGGAGCTTTTGTCCTGACCTGGTAGTTGTGGCAGGATGCACACAGGAAATTTGTTGTCCCTCTTACTCTTTTACTTCCTTCCACTGGCATCTGTTCTACCAACTGCAGTTTCCTATAGAGGTGACGTTGTTCTTAATCCTCCCATTAGTCCAGACTACTTTTTTGTATTTTCAAAAGCAAACTCTGACAAGGCTGTGTCAGATAAAGGTACTTCAGAATTGTCCTTAAACCACTTTCTCCAATTTTTAATTCTACTTGTGGCTTTTTTACTATACTAGCTGGAGAGATGACCTAAGGAGTCAGTATGGTTTAATTTCATCAGCTGGAGAGTTACACAGTGTTACAGAAGCATTACCATAGAGAATATATTAAGAAAATAAACTCTTCTATTGGGTTAACTCATTTTTCTGTTGGGACTTAAACGTTCAGGAGTTCCAGGTTTCAAGTGAAACTTGAGTACCTTTTACCTCTCCTAGTTTACATCTTATGATAGTTATAGAAGAATGTTGCAGAAGTCAGTCATAGAAAAGATTTTATCACAAGTTGAATAAAAGAGTAGCTGTATTCATGCCAGCGATTCACTAAATCTGTCTTGTTCAAATTAGATTAGTTAGGAAGCTTATGGAAATGGTTTTTAAAAGGAAGTTGTACAAAATTTCTGTATACAATAAATCCCACTTAAATGGCACTTAGTGCAGTAATTTATCCTTCTATCCTTTCTGCATGTATTCTCCATGACTTTGCAACAGGTATCCACTAGATGGTGATCCTACCTAAGAATGAGTCAAAATTTCTGAAGATTTTGCCAAGTATATGGTTTTGGAAAATTTCAGGCAGAGAATTAAATTGCTGTCTCATACACTGAGATACTTCTTTAGCTTAATATGCACGAAGGCAGGTCCAACAGAAACTCGATATTCTTCTTTAATGAAATTGAAATTATGGCATTTAACCTAAACAGGATGTTGACTACATCTTAAAAATTATAATGACACCCATCTGGATGGAATTACCATATTTAGCATTCTCTATTCCTGAACTATCATTGCTTGAGATGTGTGTCAAGCTGTAGGTTTCCGAAAGATAAATTACATGTAGTAATATAAGAATAATTTGGATAAGGGACATTTAAGTAAATGGAAATATAAAAACAATTGTAAAATCAAAGAATACAGGAAGTTTAAAACTAATTTGGCAATCTTGAAGATCAATGGCAATCAGGTTTTTTTACCTCTATCAAACTTGTTTTTTTAATTGCATGCTTTGAAGAACTTTTGATTTTAGTTCTGTTGTAGCTACCTAAAATCACTACAGAAGCTTATGTATTTTGCAGATCACATTCAGGAACATCTCCAGATAACACTGCACCACCACCACCCCCTCCAAGGCCTCATGCTTCTCATTCTCGGTCATCATCTTTAGATATGAACAGATCCTTTTCAGTTACCCCAGGTAGATATGCTGTGTTCTGGGTGCATATTATTTTTCACTAAATGTATTCCTGAAGCAGACAATGCTTTTTTCTCTGAGAAACAATTTAGAGTGTTGGTTTTTAAAACACTGGTTCTGAATACAAAAAGCTGAAGATGTTGTCACTCTTACTGTATTGTTTGTATTGAAATTTATATTGCACTTTCCTTAAGTAGCTAATTGAGAAGTCAATTCTGAATTTTGGTATTGCAGTTTTTTAGATGAATGTGGGAAGCAAAGTCAAGAAATAATATTTGATTGTATACCCACATCCAGTGAATTGCATCTGCCAGTAAATTTTCAAGGCAAGTCTTTTTGGAATCAGATGTATTAGAGATGGGTAGTTAGTATGACTTCACAGGAAATGATTAAAGGTCATTGCTGCTCTGCTTAAGGAGTTTTATTGGACTCCTGACTTGTCAGTACTTTTAAATTCAGGATCACAAATTGTGAGAAAAAGAGTTTATAATGAGGGTAAAAAGAAAAAGACTTAGGTACTAAGACCAGAAGAGTATGACCATGTCTGTACTTTGAGCTGGAACAAAGGAATGGACAAGATCCATGTTGTGATTAATGCTGGTTTTGTCTATTTGCCAGTCTGAAAAGAGGTGACATTACAATTATGAACCTCAATATGACAGATTAATATGTGGGTAAAATGCAGCATTTCTTCATGTTGACAGTTAAGAAAATTTGATAGTACTGTAATGTACAAAGTAACAGTCTTGGCCAAATGTGATGCATCTTTTACAGGGCAGCAACAGGCTGGAGTTGTTGCCTATCCCCCTGCAGTGCCTCCAAGACCACAGCCTTCACAGGTGATGTCACTTCTGAAAAATCATATTCTAACTTGGTCTATTATTTTTATATAACTGAATTTTAATATGTCTAAAATTAGTATCATTAATTGATGTATTTTTGAATGCACCAGGATGTGAATGATGGCAAAACCTAGACTATAGCCAAATGTTAGTATTTCCTGAATAAAAAAATGTTTCTAGTATAACTGTGGGTGGGGATTAAAGTAGATATTGAGGAGGAATGAGTGGCTTTGAAGCTCTGAATTGTAGGAAAGAGAGAAAAGTTATCCTTTCACATTTCATTATGTATTCCTGTATAGTGCATAGACCATAACAAAGACTGTGAGTGCCATCTTCCGAAGTTTTGCAAAATGGCTAGAATTTTATGTAACATGCCTGCTCCCTGGAGGAGTGATGCCACTTCACCTGTCAGAGACTTGATGATCTTTGCAGTACCAGTCTGAGTGATTTCAGTTAGCTGATTTCGTAGAAAGCACATCTTGAAAAAGTTTTTTCATTGTCTCACCCAGCTGAATCCTTCAACTGCTGTGCAGATCTGACATGAGACAGATAAAATTTATTTTCAGTTGTTTCTCACCAGCAGCTACTTGTTAGAATCTGAGTTACCAGCAACTGAGGTCAGACAGTGATTCAGAAATCATCTACAAGGATTCAGACATAATCTGAAGGGTTGAAGAGAGGGTACAAGGACAGATATTCCACATAGTGTGATTACATAAGCATGTTTCCCTATGAAACTAGACTAAAAGTCTGTATCAAGCCCTCAGAGCCCAACTGGCTCTGTCACAGCAAAAGTATCTATTGTTCAATGAGTCTCGATAGTGCTACATTACTTCCCTCTTTGGTCTTATTCCCTGGATAATAGCACATCTGAACTTCCTTTTCTTTTAAATATTTCTCCATGTGTGTCCTGCATGAGATGCATGTTGTCCTACTGATAGGACATAAATTTTTTTCCACTAAAAAGGCAAATAATCCTTAGCATTCTGTCTAAATACTTTTGTTATTTTATTGCAGGGTGCAGCTCCTCATGTGCATCGCCCAGTGGATGCTGAAGGCCTAATAGCTCATACCAGTACCTCACCTCAACAAATACCAGAACAGCCAAATTTTGCAGACTTCAGCCAGTTTGAGGCATTTGCTGTTTCAGGTGTAAACAAAGAGGAAGAAGATGAAATTGAATCGCACTCAGAAGCCTTGCAGGTGAGTAGAAAGGAAGACCTTGTCAGTTGCTTTAATACCACCAACAGTTATGAGATTTTTTTAAAACCTGTTTCTGCTGTTTTCTGTCTGTGGTGTGTTGTTTGTTGGGTTTTTTTGGTTTGGTTTTTTATGATGTCTCAATCCATTGCTAGAACTGCTGCACTTACTTAGTAATTGCGAAACACCTAGGTAGAAGGAATCGTTTCCATCTCAGTTCTTGATTGTAATTTAAAAGATTTTTGTGCTTATTAGCATAAGTGGGGACAAACATAATTGTGTTGGTGCATTTGAGACTTAGCACAGGCAAAACCTTCCTTCTGCTCATTCTTGCCAGCCTTCCAAATGACTTGCTGGTAATTTTTAAATCATGTCTTAATAAAGACATGCCTTAGTAAAGGAGATGACTGTCAGGTATTGTAAAAATCTGCTAATATTCCATTAATTTGCTTTTCTTCAAAGTCATTGGACAAACAGCTAAAGTGAATAGAGCTCTGGCATCCTTCTATCATAAGAGATGCTTACAAAACCTTGTTTCTTACTACAGACATAGGACTTGAAAGTTTGGAAGGCTTAGTATTAATGTCATAGCTAGCTGTTATTGCAGAAATTACTTCATGTTCTCCTTTCATAATTTGTAGCTTTTATTCAGATTGTAAGTTCTCAGGGACACTTCTGCGTCCTCATTTGCAGAAGTCCCTGTGGTGCTTTAAAGTTCTCCCAGCTCTCAGCAGCATGTTCTTGCTTCCCTTGTTCAGGAAGGCCGGTGATGTATACCCATTTGAGTGCTCTCCGTGTACCTCATTGCAAAACCAGCTATGGTAGCTTAAACTGCCACTGAAAACTGCTTAGGTTAAGCTTGCTGATTGTTTTGCATTGAGGTGGATGGGGAACAGTCACATGGTGTTCCATTGGAGGGATTAACCTGTGGCAGTGACAAATAGATAATGGTGGTACTGTAGTAGCAGAAACAGCTGTAGCAGTTTGTGGTCAGGCCACGGCCTCTTTTGTGCTATACAGCGCTTCGTAACATTGGACTTGTGTTTCTAAACAAGAATGGAACTAGAATTTTAGGTGTTAACTGTATTCATGTGTCAGAACACAGCATACTTGTTTTTATTTCAGTTGCAGCCAAATTAAATACTAAGTAGATTTCTAAGTACAATTTGTATTCCTTTAGGTTGAAAAGCCCTCTGATTCTGCAAGTTCTCTTAGAGTTGCCAAAGCAGATGGAAGAGTTGAAGACAAAGCACCTGCTAATGTCCCCGCTAGTGCGGTATGCAAAGTGCCCTTGGAGGAAGAGTGCAGTTGTCTGATGCTTATGAAATCAAATGTCTTGTTTTGATTTGCAACAGCAGCTTTACACATGTCCACTTGAACCCAGTTTTCTTAGGCCCAGTAGGTGTTTGAAATAGGCATGTGTATGGTGAATTTTTGCAACAGATGATGATGATTAGATTTATTCTTGAGACAGCAGAAAATTAAGATACTTGTAAGTTTTCAAATTTTTGAAACAGATCAAAATGTTTCTTGCAGAACTTGATTAACAGTAGCTTTTTATATGGTTACAGACATGTAATTACGGGCGGGAAGGTGTGGTCTGAGTTGCTGTATGTTTACAGTACTCAGTTGTACCGTGGTGGTTGGGCTTGCACAGTTCTTTGTCAGTGTGTAGCAACTCACTGGCCTTTCACCACATGGTGGGATTTAGTACTTCAGGTTTTTTCCAGAACATATAAGAACGCAGCTAGATGTCCATCAGAAAATACCTGATGGGTTGTCAGTTCAGTTGCCTCAAGTAACTGAATATGAAACACAAACAAGTTACCAGGTTATAATCCAAACAAAATGTAATTCCAGAGAATTTATAGGCTGTGTTTTCCTCTTCAGGGTAAAGGCACTACCCCGCTTGCTCCACCACCGAAGCCTATTCGTAGAAGATTAAAATCAGAAGATGAGCTAAGACCTGAAGCTGAGGAACATACACAGAAAACAGGTGTCATAGCTGCTGTTCTTGCTTCACAGCCATCTATTCCTAGGTAACCCAAGAAGTATATAAATACATCTGTTACTGGAAAGTTTACTTTTAAACAGCATACACACTTTCTGTTTCAGGAGTTGAAAGCTATTTCAGTGTGTTTAATTTATTAATTGTTTAATTCAACAATTTTAAAAGTTTTTGGTTTTTAAAGGTCATCCCAGAGCCTCTACTACTGGGAGACTTTTAAGAGATTTTGGAGTGTGAACTCCTTTTAACTTCTGCAAGTATGTTGGAAATAAGTGGTGGAAGCATGAAGATGTAGCATTTATTTTTAAATGGTTGCAATGAGCAGTCCAAAATGTGCAGTCTGTGTGTCCTAGCATGCAAGTAGTTTATTACTGTAGTCACTTTGAGGTAAATGAATGTAGTTTGCTGTGTTTGGCCTTCAGAAAGTTGATCATGACAAGTGTTTAAAATGTGCTGCGTGCTCTTTGATTGAAACCAACTGTGTGTGCATATGTGAAATGTATATATCTGTGTTTCCATGCAAACAAATGTGATTAGTCAAGCCAGACAGATGAGTGAAAAGTTAACAGTGTAAAAAGTAAAAAAAATGTTGAAAAGAGGATTCCACTCACTTAAAGAAGGGGGACTTGAGAGATGTTCAGCCAAGTGGCAAAACAACTTATTGCAGTGCTTCTAATATATTCCCAGATCAGTGGGAAAAGACAAGAAGGCAATTCAGGCATCAATCAGACGTAACAAGGAAACCAACACTGTTTTGGCCAGACTGAATAGTGAACTACAGCAGCAACTAAAGGTAATTCCTTAGTCTTTGTCAGTATAAGAGAAGAGCCTCAGAGAGCAAGGTGTTAGTGATGCACAGTAACAGGCATCTCTGCAAACCAATGGCAAATGTAGTAGAGGATATCAATACGAAATATTTAGCTATTTTTGTAGGTCATAGAATACGCCTATTTTTGACAAGCTTTGTGAAATTACAAGTGGCACTTCCGCTACTACAACGCACATTTTTAATGTATTGATTCGCTTTAAGCTACACTAAAATTTTACCTCACATTATTAATTCTAAGTTATCTGTTGTGGTCATCACATACTTTGAAAGAAGTACTGAGAAGAGCACCTAAAGTGGTTTGTGTTCTTCTGAAGGAAAAAGCAAACCTTAAAGTCTTAATAAAAATATAAATTAGAAATATTTTTAAACAAATACAATAATCTGAACTACAAAACTTGCAGTTTAATAATTAGCGTAACAACAGTCATTTGTTTATCTAGGTCAGCTGTCATTGTTTTGGACCTATCTTTAGGGATCATCCTAATGTCTTTTGCCTGCTATTTTTCTTACCTAAGATACCTAATTTTAACTATCAAGATAATTTTTTAAAAAGATCTTAAATGTAAATGTGAATTAATAAGATACTGTCTAGAGTGAAAGTTAGGCCATTTTAAAAATTCAAGCCTGAATTTTGCTTGTTACTGTTTATGAGAGTCAAGTTACATAAAATTCACATAAGAAGAAAAACTGGGGAAAAAAATCATGAGTTTCCAGTACTCTTAATTCAGGTGGGAGCTTACCCCCTTAACATTTTGGACTTCATTTGAAAATATTATAGTTGGGTTTGGATCTCGTTACAAATTTGGGTTTGGGTAACTTGAAAGAAAGGAAAAAATACTAAACGGCATCACCTTGGACCAAAGTACTGATTTTCAATGATAAATAATTACTAGCCAGCCAATCTTCTATTCAGATTACGGGGGAGGAGTTATCGCGATTATAGAAAATCGGTTAGTTCTCAAAACTGAAGCAGATTTTGATTGCTTGAGGATATTTTTAGTACTTATTCTCTGTGGACAGTCAGTAGAAAATCTTTCTTTTGTAGGATGTCCTTGAAGAGAGAATCTCCCTGGAAGTCCAACTGGAACAACTTCGACCCTTCTCTCACCTCTAAGCCTACTGCCGTTAACTGTGAATTTACTAATTTTGAAAGGGGTATTGATTTCAAGGCCTGTTTAAATCCATGCATCTAGCTCAGTGCACTCTATTCTACATTAAATGTTGTGGTTCTGTTTTGTCAATTTGTCCACTTTTGTATTTTAAGTATTTTAATTTCAGTACGGAGAGAAAAAAAAAAAACAACTGACTTTTTCCTTGAATGTGACACTGCCTCTCACATCTTTTTCCGTGGGCATCCGTGATCTTTGTTGGACTTGAGTTTGCAGAGTTTGTTGCCAAAATTTCCAACTGGAATATTTTTGTGGGTTTTTTTTTCCTGTTGCAACATCTTCGCAGAAGAGGGTTGCTAATCAGTTGACTTTAATCTTGAAGCACATAAACTCTTCATTCACTATGGCATTTATTTTATTGTGCCAGAAAAGAGACAAACTACTAATCTGTCATCAGCCAATGTTACTTCCCAAGCTGCCTTGCACAATTGGAAAGTTGCTCACAATTCTAGAAAGCCTGCCTCTTTGCAATTCACCAGCTTACTCAGGTTGGGAGAGTTTGTGCAGGCCGTTTGCCGTATCAATGGGATTGGATTTGGTGATTTTTGTTGCATACATTATAGAGTATGTAACCACAGATTGCCAGGTGTTCACATTTTATCCATTCATGATCCTGATTCAGCCGCATGCGCAGAAACATTTATGGCACAATTGGTAGTCTATTAAACAGGTCTTTTTTAGTTCTCCCTTTTATGAAAAGAGTTGGGTGTAGATCCCAAACCTTAATTGCACATTATCTAAGCACCACCTGTAATTGCATGTCTCACACGTTACCTTTTAATAGCAGATCACATTCACCAGTCTTCACTATAACAAATTGTATTGTCAAGTAATGTGTCAGTACCTCTATAAACTTCTAATTCCCAGAAAAAAAAAAATTAAACAAAAAAGGAACAGTTTTGCTTCTTAGGAATTCTGGGGTACCTTCTGTCATCTTATTTCCAGGCCTTACTTCTTTGGCGTATAGACAGGCTTCACTATTAACAGAGTTCCTTGAGTGTATCCTGCTATTCAGGTTGATGTACTGTATTAGGATTTGTTGTATATTGTACGATACACACGTTTTGATCTCATATGTAAATTTGCATTAATTGCTGACTAACAGCAGATATTCTATTTAATGGCTTCTTCTGGCTGTGGGATCATAGATGTTTAACTGCATGGATGTATCTCTGCAGAATCAGAACTAGCAATTGTGTGATTTTTACACCAATAAAACAGCACAATATTTTATTTTGTTGATTCATCTTTACCTGGGAATTGAAACTCATTCAAATAAGGGGGAGGGTTTTATTACAGGTTTCCAGGGAATTTTTTGTAATTTTGTGGCATGTTCAAGAAGTAGTTGATTGTAATCTTTTGGCCATTTTCTTCCCTCATTTTTTAGCTGTTGATCAGAAGTGATTCTCTTGGTAATCTGTGGCTATACTCCTTTTGTATCCTCCTATAAGCAAATTTAATACAAATATAATTTCTAAAAAGTAAATTTTAGTATTGACTTGGGTCACATATATTTATAGTTCTTTAGCCTTAATATCTGGTTTGATTTTCTTGAGAATTCCTTTAAAAATTAAAGATAAATCATTGCCTTTTAGCAGTCCTTAACATCACTGTCTCACTTCTGTGCATAAATTAAATTCTCTTAACATCTGCTTCCCTTCCAAAAGGATAGGTCAAGTCAGATTTATTACTGGTTATGCTGTTACGGTGAAAAATAAGTATTTTTCTTTTTGGTTATCATATACCAACTGGATAATTGTGGTGAATTTTTACTGCTATAACTATTCCAAGATTTTTTTCAAATGTCATGGAGGTGTTGTTGCAGATTGTTTATGTATATAATCCAAAGCAAAATTCTCTGGTATGAAAGAATGTCATAGTTGCATGAAAGATGGTAGTTTCTATATGCATGTAAAGGGATTAAGAAATGATAGCTAAATGGGCACAAAGGTGACATATAAATTATATATGAAGTGCAAGGCTTTGACTTCAAAAAACTATATATAAATAGGGAAATGTGAAGGAAAACCCAGCAAAACAAATGAACCCCCCCCCAAAGTAAACTAAAAAAGCTTTAAAGTTGATGGACCGATCACTTCTATTATAACTGACAAGTAGCAGGAACAGAGTGGGAAAAAGTTTTTCCCTTTTTTAAAAAGTGGGAAGAGTGAGTCACTGCAGTTAAAGAATGTTGATCTTTTGAACCAGCTGTATCTTGTCCATAGTTTATTTTAAAGTTTAAAATACATTTTTAAAATAGCACTGTTTTCATATTAATATTTAAGTATTAAGCCTGTGTTTATAGCAACAGGATTCTTAAATCAGAATTTAACATTTTAAGCTTAAATGTGAAAAGCCTTTTACACTCAAATGTTACATGTACATATGAATTCTCTAACATCCATATCTTTCTAGTAGAATGACAAGTTAGTGTCTCAAGTGAAGAACTTTGGCAATGTGAACATTTTTGTGTCTTGCCAACAACTCTGTTTTTAAGAATTTTTGTGGATTACTTTTAGTGCATCATTCTGTATATTTTAAACCAGTTTTTCATGACCTTCTAACTGAAGAACTACTTAATGTCTTAAGAACATCACTGCCAATGATGTTCAGGAGTTACCTCACTTAGTAATGCAACCCAACTTTAATCCCTTATAAAATTATTCCCTGTCTTCTCCATTTGTTTGATCTTGATCCAGCTACTTGATGCATTCTTTTTTATGAACTTAGATTGTAAGCTCTTTGGGGCAAGGAATTATGTACAGTACAAAAGAGGTGCTCTCTCTATTGCAAGTATAAATGTAGACTACTAAATAGTATGGAGTGTGATTCATGTACCCAGGTGGGATGGATGAACAGTAGCAGGCCTTTCTGAAACACCTGGAAAATGTTTTTCTCTGGACTTTTTCATTGGAAGAGTGTCTCTTCTCATTTGATTTGCATTTCTTTTGTGTCCCCTAATAATGTGCCTCTTTCTTCATTCCACGTGCTTTGGAGTTGCTTTGTTCTCCGTTCATTGCCTGTCTTTGGACTGCAGAGAAGATTTCCAAAATGCAAAGGTAAAAAGCTGAAAAGCCGCTTTGTTTTGAGCAGTATTCTAAGTCTATCCAATGTAAGCAAGTATTTTCAATTTTTTTGTACTTCACATGCACCTCATTTTCCTTGCAATTGTGATGAATTAGATGATCTCGTATTACTGAAAATGTCTTCTGTGGGATAAACAAAGTTGAGGTTATAAAAACTTAAAACTAAAGAAAATAAATTTGCAGCATTGTTTCTTGTGTGACATGTCTCTGTCCCTTATGGATGGGGTGTGCTGTGTTTCCACTCTACATTTAGGGCAGAGTTGAGAATTACTCTTCTGGTTTCAGCTGTGCAGTTTGTCTCTAAATGTCACTTGATAGGTGACCTAGCCTTAATCACTTTTTCCTAAAACAGAAAAAAATAGTAAATCACTAGCTCATGACTCCCAGCTTATTCCAGTGTTAGTTTCTAGTGGAATGTAGTTTCATGAAATTGTAATGTGTTGCAAAAGCACATTATTTCCAAGTGAGTAAAAACAATGCAGTTCGTACTCTGTGGGGAAGATGAAAAAATAACTTGTGTATTTTAAATATATTTGCATGCTCATGCAGCTTGTCTTGCCATGTATATTGATGCACTAATCATTTATCATGCAGCTCTCTAGAGGAAAACATGTGAAAACCAAGGACTTTATTATCTAATAGTCTCAACAACAAACTAGGGTTGTATAGGAAAGATGTTAATAATGTCTATATACCAGTAACCTAATGAGATAATACAGGGTTGTCCTGATAGTACACAAGCAAAATATAAACTTCACAGGAGTCTTTGAATTAATTGCTTGTGTTTGGGGACATGGGGGAGGGAAGTTTAATACCGTGTAATTTCCTTTCAGTAGTATTTCTTTAAATTGGCAAAATGAGCTTTAAAGATGTAATTTCTGCTTTAAAGGTAGAGTGTTTCCAAGATGTACCCAAATCCTATACTGATTGTACACTCGTTGTACCTGGTTGTACACCATTAATGTGTTTCAAAGTGATTTCACAGTACCTTTTTCCAACTTACTAGTACATAGGTATTCAATGTCTTGCATTTAAATTATTGTCCAAAACAGCCTTTGTTTAGTTATAATACTAAAAACTTTGGAATTGTGACTCTATGAAATACAAAGTTTGCCATCTCACAGCTTAAATCCAAAGCTTTAAGAAGACTCTTAGTACTACTTATCATACTTCACTAGCATACTGGGCTGCCGATGGGGGGGCCGGTGCTGGTCAGCACCAGCACGCCACGGCCCTAAAGAGTGCCCTGCAGAGAGCGACTCCTACAGGGGCTAAGGCTGTCTCCCCAGGCAACGGGTGATTCGCAGTGATATCAGCTCTTAGTGATTTCAGCTCTTTGCGAATCGCCCTTAGGCCGACTCGGGACAGAGAGAGATGAGGAGACCCGTATGGCTGTTCCACGGAGGTAGCTTTATTGTTCTGGCAGCCTCTGCGAAGGGGAGGCCAAGGACGGGAGCTCCCTGTTCTTCCCGGGCAAACGCAGTGGTTTTTTTGGGGAAAGACAGGGGTGGGGTAGGAACCAACTAGCCAACTGGATACAAGGTATTACCATAAAGACACAAAGCATGCTGGAGGTATTCCAAAGGGTCGCCGTAACCTCTTGGGAGGTGTCTTATCAAGCCTCTCCTCTCCAGGGGAGTGCCAAGTGCTCACAGCTCTCCACACTGGGCTACAGAAAGCTAAGATGAATTCTGTTTCATCTCTGGTAGAATATATTCTTGACACGTTCACTCTTACAGATACTGATGCATTTAATCTGGAAGCAGCTGAAATTACTCTGTTGTTTTGACTGGTCTTGTTTATGAAAGGCCTACGAAATCAACAAAATATCATAAATAGTAAAAGCAATTTAAGCTGACATTCAGTGGTAAGTTGATGGAAACCCGAATTTTGGCAATACTGGTGTTGAACCGTATGTGACCGTATTGTTCCCCAGTCTGTGGAGGAGCTCACTGAGGTCAGAGATACATTGTAGTCTGCAGTGAACATAAACTCTTTGGTGTATCCCTTAGAGCTGCAGTGGTGGCTTTTGCTTTCTGTCGCTTAACCTCGGGGGTCTGACACTTCGTCTTTCTTTGGCTCAAGTCAGGCTGCATTTAAACTGACAGAAGAGGGGATGGTCCATGGGGTGGGACACATTAATTGCAAGAAACTGCACTCTGAATCAGGACTGTCTTGTGCAAGGAGCCTGTGGTTTTTGGTAACCAGTCAAAAGGCAAGTAAGGAACACTGGCATTTAAAAGACCAGTTGCATATTGAGAAAATAAATTGATTTCATATTGGAAATCAATTCCTGATAGCTGGGGAAGCAGGAGGTGGAGTAAGCATTTTACAACAGCTGCTGTGAATACTCGCCTGAGGGCTTCTGAAGGCCTAGCATATCTGACTAGTTGTGTTAGACTTACCAAGAAAGCTGTGTATAGTGGGGAGGTTCAGCAGTACAGGATTTCACTGCAGAAGTCAAAGGAAATACTTTGGGAATCCCTATGGTAACTTAGATGTGTGTTTCATTACTCTGCTGTGAAATTCAGCACTGTACTAAGTGCTCTTGTGCCTAATTTTGCATAGCTTGAGCTGATAGAAAGCGTGAGTTAGTTTAAAGTATGGAAATACAGAGTGTATTTCAAGAAAAAGATGATTAAAGGAATTTTGTAGGAAGTTGTAATTCAATGTATTCTATCAGAAAATGCAAAAGTGCCATGCTTAAGCATGTCACTTGTTTTTTCTGCTACATATCTTGCCTTTGGAAGAAGAATGCTTCAGTTTATAACAAACCTTTCTTTTAGAGCTTTAATCCATTGTCCTTCACTGCCCTCATGAAGGGACTTGGTCACCTGCCTTCTCATCAGAAGGAACCAAGGATTGTA
Organism: Pomatostomus ruficeps; assembly: GCA_013400735.1. Lineage (NCBI taxonomy): Eukaryota > Metazoa > Chordata > Aves > Passeriformes > Timaliidae > Pomatostomus > Pomatostomus ruficeps. Next base: position 17,407 of record VYZT01042293.1, on the reverse strand, counting down.
CAAGAATCAAGAGGACCTTCTGCTCTCAAAGGGTACCTAAAAGGAATATATTCCCTGGTTTACTCTGCACTTTGTCTTTTGGGATAAGTAGTATTAAAGCAAGAACATTCCTGTGGAAAAGCAGTATTAATTAACGTCATTTTTTTCAAAATTAAGAGGCTGGTAATTTTGGTGTATTCTATGGTTTTTACAACATTGCTTCCATAGTGGACTTGCTAACCAAAAAACATGCTAAAATTGATAATGTCTCAGAACTCTTCGTGTCAAAACTACCAATTTTGTCTGTGTTTTTTAACCTTTTTTCCTGTAGCTTTTTAGAACATTGATTTCCTTCTAGGTTTTAAAACTTCCTTTTTGCAAAAACTTCTTCATGTAGAATAGTAGAATTTTTTTTCTCATTTGTGGAAAAGAATTTTACATATTGATTAAGGGGGGGATTGCATTTCAACTGTCACAACTCAAGACTGTCCTGATCTGAATCCAAAGTGAGTACTGTCTAAAATTGAAAATAAGTATAATTTGGATTCTAAGGTAGGATTTTGGGTTTAAAATTTTCAGGAAGATGGCATGGATTTTTATTCTAACATGCACCTATTTTCTTTCACACATGCATTGCAAGTTTTAGGGTTTCGTGTAAATATTTCTTGTATTGTCACTTGCTTAACTGTTAAACTGTATCTATTCTAGTATTTTGGCTTGATGCTGCAATATTGCATTGATCAGGGTGATCAGATAATTTGCAAACTACTCATTCATTCACTCTGGTCCAGACTTTCAGTTTGTGGAGATCTGTTTGTTCTTGATTATTTCATGTTCTAGTTTTTGTTGGTTTAATATGATTAAAGACCTGTAAATTGGAGGTCTCATGTTAATCTTAGTATTTCTAAATAGTGGGAGGATTATTGTCTATTAGAATGACTAATTTTTAAGAGTCAAAATTTATGTCTTAACATCAACTACTAAAAATAGATGGATTTTTT
>VYZT01042293.1:0-16394 GCA_013400735.1 Pomatostomus ruficeps | reverse complement strand
TTTTTTTTTTTTTTTACTTAGGGTAAAGAGATTTACAGCTGTTGTGGATGTGTGCCACAAGTCTCTTTGTAAAGCTTTATTTCAGCAAAGTTCATTGCTGACACAGAAATCTGCCATGTCTGATCTCATTGCAGAATTGACCCTTCCCAAAGGAATACCCCTTAATTTCTTTGACATGTTTCCTTGGTGTTTTCCTGGTGGCTTCTGCTACCAGATGAGTGCCTGGGTCATCTCCATAGGATGGCAGGTGTGCTCCAGTGTGGCCAGCACAGCTGAGAGTGGCATAGGACCTTTGCCAGCACCTTGTCCGTCTGACATTTGCATCTCATCCCACAGCTTGCCAGGGACAAGCCTGATACTGTCCCCTTGCCCCTCACATCCAATGTGAAGCTCTGCAAGCCCTGCTACTTCCTGAGCAAAGATGCTCCTCCCTCACTGAGAAAGATGAGTCCCATCTGATGCCAGCTTGCCTCGTGCTGCATAGGCCATTGCATTGCCAAAACCCCCAAAATTTTGGCAGTATTAATAGATTCGGCCTATCTATTTCTTCCAATGTTGTTGCTTTCAGCTGGAAGTGTAGAGGAGAATGTAACTTGTGCCCCAGATTCCCCACAGTGATGCAGCAAAGAGCACCTTTTTTCAAACACCAAACCCACTTATCATTGTGAGTTTTTAAACCACAACACTGGCCTAAACTCACACTGATAAATATATTAAACGCTTGGTGTTAATACACTTCTATCTCCATAAACAGCTCTTCAGGAAACAAGACAACAGAAAAGGAGCTCATTTTTTGCAGCCACTTACATACTTCCTAATTACAAAAGACTTTCCACAAATATGTTACAGTAGATTTTTTTTTTTCCTGCAGGAGCCCAAAAATGTGATTAGTTCATTACCACATAAAAGAGTTCAGTCTCTCAAAAGTCTTGCTACAAAATTTTCTTGTATGAATCCAGAAGTTAATAAGCACCAACCATTAATGGACTGTGTCAAAGACAGAGTTGTATCCAGGAGGAGGTAAGGGAAAAGGAATTTCTTAATTTCTCAATTATTTGCAATTAATACATTCTTTGTGACTTGTAATTGCCTGTGGGCTTAAAGTGATTGAAGAAAAAGGGGCTAATTCTCATATAATTCTAAACAGCTGCTTGAGAAAGGTATTTGTTTATGTCTATATCTCAAATTATATGCTCTGTCCTTTCATAAATTGCTACAGAAACAAGAGATCAAGACATCCAACACGTTTGTAAGTGATTTGAAATGTGTTTGAAATAGCAAGCCAAAGCAGTTTTATGGCAGAGCCCAAAAATGGAAAAGAGTTGCCTCTATTGTAGAATATTTAAACTCTGAGGTTAAAAGCATGGTTTGGGACAAGTGTGTGTTACAAAGCTGCAATACACTGCACTCACTGGTGATAAGCTAGTGAGCACAAAGCTCTGCTCCTGTATCCAAGTGAGCTGCAAGAATGTAATTTTGTTTGTATAACTGCAGCTCTATTAGTGACTTCTGCCACGCCTTGAATGAGGCATGAGGCTAAAAGATGCTACTTTTTTGCCTGTGGTTCAGAAGTCTGCCCATGAAGAAGGCCATAGTGCTGATGGGAGAAGGTGCTATGCAGAAATGGTAATTGCCCGATTATTGGTCAAAGAGGTGTGTAGGGGGAACAAACATCAACCTTGGCCTCACTTTGTGAGAAGCTGCTTGTATTCTAGTTATCTTAAGCTGAGTTTGGATTTCACAATATCACAGGTACACACCCAGCTGCAGGCAGAGACTGCAAGGTATGTTTACCAGCATGCAAACTCCTAGAAAATCCAGGCAATAAAGGAGATAAATTGTAAAGATGAAAAACAACCATGGGATCCCTACTGGTTTGTAAATCATGGAGATTTGCATGATAGGTGAGGCAGGGAATTTGAGGCTGACTCTGTAGCCAGAGCATCCCGTGTTGGTCAAATGATCCTTTTGTCCCCAGTGAGGTGCAGGCTTGGTGCTGCACAATCCAGAACTCCATCTTGTGGCTGAAGAAGCCTCTTCTCCAAAGATGCCGAACAAAAAGAGTCTTTTGTTCTCTGGCCACAGGCCCACTCTGGACTGATGAAAGCTTTGTGCTCAGGTACAAGGACAAAGATTCCATTCCTTGTTCAGTAAATGTAAACAGTATAGAATCTGAATGTATTACCTAAAAACTGATACAAAATAAATCTAGAACCAAAGACTTGGTTTGATGGACCAAGACAGAAATTTTGGATCTAAAACCAGCCTGATTTTACACTAATACAGACTTCTTTTTTTCTCTGTGCACAAAAGGATGATACCAATTAAAAGCAGCCTATTTACATAGGAGTAACTACAAAATTGAATACCCTGGATTTATTGAACAGTAACTATTTACCCAATTTTGGAATTTCACAATACTTAATCAACTTATGCTCAATAACTAGCATGCATGCTCGTTTTAACTTGGTGAAATTTTATAATTACTCATAGTAATGGAAAAAAGTAAACTCTGCAAACATTCGGACAGTGCTAAAACTCATCTTCCTAACACAGCCAAACCAATAGCAGCTTCTGTAAATGTAACATTATATATTTAAAACTTTTCACTTTATTAACAATAAGTTAATCTGAGGCATCACCAATCAACAAAACACTAAAGATAAAGTGTGCAGATTGTCTGTGTAAATGATCAGAAAGGCAACATTATCACTGCCTTCATAAAAACTGAAAAATGCCAATGAAATTTTATACATGTACCATTTTCAACCATATGAACACTAAGCAGAAGAAATATACTTCCAAGTTTCTCCAATTTTTCAGTTACGTAAGGCAATAGTAAAAAGCACAGCATCACAATTAACTTCAACTCTAGATACTGAGTCCTGACATAATGCAGTGCTCAGAGGAATGTGCAAAATAAACACCTGGATTTGCACTTTGATTCTTTGTTGTGTAAAATAAAAAAAAAACAAATAACACGAAGTCACAACTCTTCTTGATTCCAGTGTCAGGAAAAACAAAAGCAAAGCTGGGAGAATCCACATTGACAAAGATGTTCTCTCTCAGCCTGTGGTACCATTTGGAATATCTTGAGCATCTGCTAAATGTAGTTTTTGGCTGAAGCAAATCATTAAGGAACAACACCTTCACATACAGATAAGGCATAAACAAGGCAGCAGTGTTACGTGAAACCTTGCTTACTGTTGTGTATACAGCAGTCCAGGCAAAGTCTGTTCTGTTAAGTCCTAGTTCTCCACCAGTAAATTAGTATTTCTCAATGCATTACATACCTCCAGCATTAGCCTGTGGATCAAGGGAGATGGCAGATTATTTTTATCACTGTTACATGATATTATCACATTCCACTTGTCCTCTTTATGAAGTCTGCCTTTTAAACAGCTTTCCACAGATATGCAGGGAATGGAGATACCAGAGCAGGATCTTAAGCCCCAAAAACCAGGGCCTCAGCTCCTCAGTACGTATGAAGCGTGTAACAACAGAAATAGCCAGACTGCAGAGTAAACTGAGTGCTGCAATCCTGTACTGTCATCCTGGCTTATCAAAAGCACAGTGTCAAAGACAAGCTGAGACTTTCAGCTTTATCTTCTTCTCTGTGGGCTAAGAGCACACATTTGTTCAGTTACCTAAGCTCTGCTGAAGTATATGACCCTAGAAATAAAAAATTAGGTCAGTTTACTCTCCACTGTCAGATCAATGATAGACAACCACACATGTTTCTAGAAAAAGACTAAAAGGTAAGAGAATTCATTTGTCAGCAGGACAGATGCTTCTGAATATTGTTGAAGAAGTATTACTATGGATGTTTGTTCCAGAATGTCTCAATAACCCACATTTAGAAAGGCCCTGCTGCTGCTGGGTTTTGCCATTGACAACACATTGTGGTACACAAGTGGTACATGGTAGCTAAATAAATCATCAGATGAAAAATACAACCTGTAAGTAGATGTGTTAAGATCCAGTCACTTATGTACTGGAAGACCCTAAAAATCTATGCTCTATTATAGCACTGATTTAAAAGAAAAGGCATTATTGAAGCAATTTGACTCTTGAAAAGAAATCAGTTACTGGGGAAACATACTGCAATTTGACTACAGCTAATAATTATAATGCAAAATAAACATTTTAGGAAAAGGATACATAGATGAATTTAGTTCTTCTAGCTGCAATATAAATGTAGAAATTATGAGAAATGGCACTTCTGTTAGTCAAATCAATGCAACAATTATGCTGGTATTCTGAAATAAATACATTAAAACAATGAAGGAAATAACTAATAGTGTGGGCTGAAATGTATGATTTATTATAAAAATCAAATCAAACCTACACTGAATTCTATACAATGAGCTAATTAAGTTTAAATCTGCTGATCTCAAGAAATTTAAAGAAATTTTAAGTTTTAGTTTTTATGGAAATACACTAGAGAAAGTGTAGGATATACAGATCTATATTCCTTATTATGTGTCATCTTCCCCAGATGTAGGAAGATGGACCACAGGGAAAACGGTTGTAGTTCCCTAGTACATGGGCCATCCCTAAGCAGGCCCACATGCTCAGGCAGCTTGCAGCTGGCCTGCTCCACTCCTCAGAGCAACAGCAGCTGTAACAAACAAAAACAAGACCAGGTTTTCTCAAAACCAAGAGGAGAGCAGGGCTCAGAGCTTGGTTTATTGAAGAGCTACATTCTCCTCAACTGCAAATCACTGCCCACCCAAGAGTGGTGTTTTCCTAAACTGAGCCTTGCTGTGGGCTGAGTTTCATGTTTTCTGCCTTCCCAGTACTTACATCTGACAGCAGCCTATCCAGGTTGGAATCACTGGCTAGTTTTCTTTTGTCTTCAGGGAGTTCTTCCATCTCCCCATAGAGCTCCAGATTGAGGCGAGCAAGTTTCTCCTGCATACTCCGCACGTGCTCCATCTGCTCTATGGAACATTCATTTCCTAAAAGGACAAGCAGAAACTTTAGATAAAAAAACCCAAGAGTGCAAATGAACGTGTGAAGATGCATCTTTTAACATCAGAGAAGAGGAATTAAAACATCAGATTTACAAGTAGACTTGCTTTCTCAATGATTTCTCACTGTTTCACTGCTGAAGTTTGTCATCCCATTTGATGTTGTGTTGTGCTGTATTTACAACGGCTACTAAACATCCTAAGATTTTTTTTAGGATGCACGTGGTTTTTCTATATTCCTGAATTTTTCTGGTTTAGAAAGGCCCTGGTTTTTAACTTTAAAGAAACTCAAAATAAACCTTTTCTCTAATTTTGATTAATCTGAGGGTTCCTTTCTTGGAACAGATGGTTTATATAATACAGACGCCTCAGGTTCTTTTGTAAAATCAGTGTGGAATTAACAAGACACGCTGACCTAACACTAAACTTGCAAAAGCACATGTGCATCCTTCTACTTAGTACAGGGGAAAAATGGAACAAAAAACGGGTAATGGTTTTTCTGAAACCTCCATCATCTCTGAGGCTGTAAAAATAGTAAGAAGCTAAGACAGAAAAGTAACCTTGGTAAAATGGAGCTTGCACTGAATTTCATAACAGTTGTTACCAGTAATCTTCATATGTTCATACGAAGCAAAACTATGTGCTAAATACAGTTATTTATTCCTACACTATCATAAATAAGTTGCTTTAAACTTGGTTTCTTAAATTCATAAGGAAAGGTACTTCCATACTGGAAGGAATAATGAAATGGTATATGAATAATCTCACAACACAGACAACCTTACAATGGGACTGTAATTTAAAAATGCAGTAAGATGTATTAATTATGTTAATTTTGTGTGGCAGAGGCCAACTGACAACTGGCAGTCTGTCCATGCAGCACAGTTGTTAGCAAACGCTACCATTGCACAGCTACAAAAACCAACTATTGTACATACACAGTTCATGCACTTACCAAATGCCTGAAGTTTGCCAGAGTGGAAGTCATTCAAGAGACTCAGAAGTCCCCTTTCCATTTCCTGGACATCTGATACATCTGTGAGAAAAGAATGCTGGATTGGTGCTGCCTGTGCCCCTTTTGCTTCACTCCCAGGAGGTTTGGCTTTCTCTTTGATTACACTAAAAAATAAATAATTAAACAAAACAAGTATTACTTTCTGCTTTCACTTTCACCGTAAATCTGAAATGTCAGTGTACATCCAGGCTTTGAAAATTAAATGGGAAATATATAGTACATATTTCAATCACTGTTTTTTAAGATAACAACTGGATTTCCAGCTTGTCTTAAAAATAAGGAACATCGCTATCTCAGCATTTTGGTGCTGCAAAGTGAAGGGTTCCAACAATCTGCTTTCCTGCTAAGAGTAGGAAGCATCAAAGGACCACATGAATGTGATAGCCATCTTAGTAATTTAAAGTGGGCCACCATTACCCAGCAGTGGCACATAGAGCATTATCACAGAAAAGACCTCTTAAGATCATGGAGTCTAACCATTAACCCAGCACAGCCAGGTTCACCACTAACCCATGTCCCCAAGTGCCACACCCATAACATTTCCATGGATGGTGATTCCACCACCTCCCCAGGCAGCCATTACCTACATAAAATCACCCAAAAAGCATCTGCAAACTCTCTGCAAGCCAAAAATCAAAAATCATACTCTCCTTTTGTCACAAACATCTATGGCCTGCAACTCGTGTGGAAAACAACTGGTTATAACCTATGCAGGAAGGTGACCTTGCCTCCACGTAAATTTTTCTAGAGCTTTTTCTTTCAACCCACAAATAACATCCCAATTCTGTAAATCTCACCATCATCAAAACCACTTTCCTGCCACTCTAATGTACCATATGAAACTAGTCCATGCCCAAACATCAAATGTGCTAATAATTCTGTACAGCCCTTTCTGCAAGAAAACTATCTGGATCCCATACACTTTTCTCTAGACATAGCATTTATTCAGAGCACCACGTGCCCATAGAAACTACATGGATGAAAATTAATAACCATTATAAATCCTCATGAACACACAAGCAATATGGAAACTAAACACAGTTACCAGTGAGAAGCAGCATGTTCCCTCTCTGACCCAGAGACAGACAGACAGACAGCCTTATGATTAATCTGTTCAGAACCTGATCCAGTGAAAAATTCTGAGCCTAAAAATTTTAATTTCAAATACTGTGGGATATTAAAAAAAAATCACAGACTTAATAAAGAGGCTTTATTTAATTAGTGAAGATAATGGGGTTACAGCATAGTAAGCCCTATCCTTCCCATGCTCTGCAAGTCATAAATTCTCTCTCTTACAGGAAATAATAATTTTTTCAGCCCAACAGCTTCTGTAGTCTGTAAACATCATATAGACTATATGTTGAAACAACCAGAAGTCCAACAATCACCATATCCAGTTCAACTCAGAACAGTACATCCCAGTTTAGGTTCTGCTTCAATTTCAGACTTAAAGGTTTGTACGACAGAAAAGTCATCCATTTTTTACACCTGATTCTGATGTTTAATAAAATACAATACTGCTCTTGGAAAACTTATTTCATTGGATTCTTGCAGAGAAAATTAATTAAACACTCCTAGTCCATTATCATAACAGCAGTTCGTCCTCCCATTGTTATGTCAATTACCTCTCCTCCTTGAAAAGTTCAAACAATTGTCTGTATTAGCACTGCTTGGTAAGCTTAACAGTTGTGCAAGAATGTCCAGAACTTAAAGCAGAAAGAACGTTTTCTTCTCTACACAATCTTGTGGACTGCAAGAAATTAATTTCTAGTAAATCCCAGAAGAATGTTGAGACTTGAGTAGACTGTTCAGTCAGCTGCAGAAGCCACCACTCTATAGCACATTAGTATTTACTAATATATTAACACAATTTTCCTGAAAAATAATGCATAGACTTTACATTGCAGAAATTCATTATTCATCAGGCCAATACTGGATCCTTCAAGCAGACTCTCTGTGCTGATGCTGACAGTTCTGTATTTAATCTTCAGCTAAAACTCTGAGGTCAGTGAATTCTGCTGCTTCTCTCTAGCTAACATTTCACTTTAAAATTCCTTTTCACTTATTTATATACTATGTCTGCCACAGCCAAGAAACACATTTTCTAACATGCAGGAAGATGATTGTTCTCAAACTGAAACAGATGTATGATCAATAAAACACAAACTATTCTGATGTGGTACTTTCTGAAGAACTGAATGTCTCCCTTTACGCAAGATGCTGCCCCAACCAAGAGGTCCCCAATCAAAAAACACCTCGAAATTCCAGTTCTAGCTCATCCTGTTCAATGTATATCCTTCATTTCCTGACATATTTGTCAGTTCCAACCTTGCAGTCATGTAATATTTTATTTGTTGCTCACAGCTGTACATCTGGGGCTCTGCTATCTCCCATGTGACACCCAAGTCTGATGACCCAACTCGTGTCTTTCACCAAGCACATCAGGCTATACCCTGCTTCAGCTAAATTGTTGTCAGTATGAGTCTACAGCCTTGTGTAACATTTCATAAAGCTCACAAGAAAAGTGTAGAATACCTTCCTTTTCTGTAAAATAACCATTATATTGCATTAAACACAAATAATTTTGCTGAAAAAGACACATCATCAGAACTTTTCATGAGTCTGAAACTCTTCTGTCACAGCTGGTCTATACAACCTTTAGACTATCTGAGCATTGCCAGGTTTCTGGCTCTCATTTCCTCTAAGTCTGCAAATGCCCCGAGCTTACCGTTTTAACTTTGGTTTTTGTACAGCAGGCTGTGGGGCTGAATTGGAAAAGGCTGTACTTTTACTGACTGGCACTGAGCTTTTCTTGGAGTTAGCAACCTGAGCAGGGTGACTGGTAGATGATTTGGGGCTCCTCCTCTTGATCTTCCTTTCTTCCATTTCTTCCAATTTACTGCATCTAGACTAATATCTTGTCCTTCACAGGGAAGAAGAGAAAGTAAGAAACATCCATTAAAACTGGCATTCACAATAAAAGCAAGTGGAAATGAAACCCGTAGTTTCTTCAGAGATAAGCAGTCACTCATTTCTGAAAACAAGAAAATCCAGTTTTTAGGAGAAGCCGCCTTGCCTGCTTGATCAGCCTAACGGGCAGGAATTAAAATCTCCATCAGCCAGCGGGTACCTTCAAATGATCTCATGCTTTGTGTCCCGTGGATTACGGCTAGAAAACGCCGTGACTGCTCCGGCCCATGGCAGGCAAAACACCGACAAGTGCTGCGGCACAAGGATGATGCGACTCATCCGTGCTCGAGAACCTCCTCTGCCGGGAGCGGCGGTGCTGTGGGAAAGAAAACTCAGCCGATGCCGCGTAGGTGTTGCTGTTACAGAGTTGCTGTTGTTGCTGCCATACAGTTTTTATTACCATCACAGCTGTTGGTGTCACATACTTGTTACTGCTGTGACACGCCTGTTGTTACTCTACAGCTGTTACTGTTGCTGTAACACTGGGTACCGACGGGCCGTGCCCAGTGCGGTTACCGGGCGCTCCCTCGCCACCTCCTCGCTGGGGAAACGCCTCTGACACCCCTCACATGCCGGAGGCGGCCGACATTGCGACGTGACCCCCGGGCGCCATCGCGGACCCACCGCCACCTCCCGGGATGAGGAGACCCCTGCCCGCAGCACGGGCAGCCCCAGCCGTGTGCCGCCGCGTTATCCCCGCGCAGCCTCGGGACGCCGGCGGTGGCCCGGGAGCAGCGGGAAGAGGACGTGGACTCCCTGCCCGACCCGCGCCCCCCGCGCGGCCCGCACGCCCCGCCCCCTTACCNCCTCCCCCGGCGGGCGGACTACAGCTCCCAGAACCCCTCGCGACGCGGGCCGGGACAGTGAGGCGGCGCTTCATGGCCGGCACAGCCAAGGATTTCTGCCAAAATACCTGATCTCAGTCCACACGTGTTAAAACACACTGGGAAAAGCACTGCACTGCCGACCTATGGTCCTTTTCCCAGCTGGCGCCGTGCGTTAGCGCTCTGCCTTCTCTCCTGCTTACTCGATCTCCTGCCTGTAATTGCACGCCAGCCACAGCCCGCTCGATACTAGATAGGCCTCAGCTGCTTTTGCTTTTTAAGACTACACTGGGTAGCGGGCGCCTCAAATGAGTGTTTTACACTGTGTGGAAAATCACACAGTCATTAAGGTTGGAAGGGACCTCTGGAGATCATCCAGTCCCACGCCCCTGCCGAGGCAGGGTCACCTAGAGCAGGAACGCCTCGAGGTGGGTTTGGAGTGTCTCCGGAGAGGGAACTGCACAGCCTCCCTGGGCAGCCAGTTCCAGTGCTCTGCTGCCTTCAATGTAAGGAGGCTCTGCCTCATGTTGAGGTGAAACGTCTTGTTTGACTTTGTGGAGCCCTAATCAGGAACCTGACTCTTTTGTAGCCTTCGTTACCTGTGTTTATTAGCATAAGTTTACAGCCAGTTGAACTGTGCTTATACAGGCGGCAACTGAGCCCGCCGGGAAATTATCCTCAGATGTTGGAAGGCATCGCTATCTTCAGATAGGGTCAGCAATAGAAATTCTCTCCAAGAGGACGTGCTGGAAGAACTCAGTATATTCACATGGCGTTATATGGGCTAGGAATGCCGCCGATGGAACAGCAGGGTCCAGACGACAAGAGGATATAGTATTAAGCTGAGCCAGGGGAGGTTTAGCTTGGACATTAGAAGGAATTTCTCCACAGAAAGGGTGATTAGACATTGGAATGGACTGCCCAGCGAGGTGGTGGCGTCACCGACCCTGTAGGCTGTTAAGGTGGCACTGAGTGCCGTGGTCTAGTTGACAAGGTGGTGTTCGGTCGCAGGTTGGACTCCATGATCTCAGAGCTCTTGTCCAACCTAATTGTTTCCGTGATTCCGAATCCCTGGAGGTTGAAGGCTGGGAGGAGAGGAGAGCAGAACGATCGGCAGGGCGGCCGTGCCTGGGGGACTCGGGGCCGTGTCGATGTCCCGGCAGTGCCACGGGCGGGACGGGCCCCCGGCAGCGCCGGTCCCCGCCCGCAGGGGGCAGCCCCTCCCCGCGCTCCGCAGCTCCCGACGGCCGCTCCTTTCCCGGCTCCCTGCTGCCCCTGTGGAGGCACCGCGGGTGAGGAACGGGTCTTGTGGACAGGGAGGACCCACTCTTTTCCCGGCGACAGATGTGCCCGGAACGGCTATCGATCTCTATTAAACGAGAAACCCTGCTGCCACGCTGAGTTGGATGCAGGTCTCAGTGTCATTTCCGACCTGGATTTCAGTCCTGAGTCGCTGGATTGCAGGAATTTAATTTCCAAGGCAGGCAGTATAATTAGCAGGGTGTGCCTATCTAGCCTGAGTAATTAACGAGTTCAGCTCCACCAAGACTGTTTCCTGGTGCTGTCGCTATTGCATTTCTGGTCATCATTTCTCGCCTCCGTGCTCCCTGTCTTTGATGGCTTTGTGGACTTGAATGGTCAGCACTTCTTTCCTGCCTATGGCTGGTAGCCTGAGCTGTTTTCCCCCCATGTGACAGTAGTTTATTACCTAGAGAAATGAACTTATCAACTATCTCTACAACTTGTCAGCTTGAATTTCTTCCACCTACAACGAGATATTTTTTACTTGAGAAGCATGTTGTTCATAACTATGTTTTCTGATGAAGACCCTCAGACATTATTCGCACACCAGCTGTGAAGGGTGGTATAATCCGCATCACCTACAGCGAAAACATTGACCAAAAGCTCTACTGGTGTTTGCAAGTGTGTTTTAGTATGAAGCTACCTCATGGCTTAAATGGTGTGCACCTAGAATGCATCCCTACCTCCGCCTAAACTTTCCATGATACCAAGAGAATGATTCTCTAGTCGTACCCTGATCCTGAACCTTCTTATGGACCTTGAATTAGACCTGAGGGGATATTAAATAGCAGTGCCTCATCAAGACTTGCATGGGACGTTACAATTGTGAGACTCAGAGACCACTTTGAGACCAAAAAGGGGCACTGTCAAAGGGAGATTGCATTTGAAGTGACTGTCAGTTGAAGGACAGGAACCAAATGTCCACTGAAGGTCATCCTATAGTGAAAGTAATTCCTTGCAGCAGGACACAGTTTGGGTCTGAGGAGCTGGATCAGTTCTGATACATTACAACCAGTGTTGTTGCAAGAGGTCTGTGGCAGACCAGTGATACACTGACAGCTCACTTGGGGGAATAAACAGCCTAAGGGTGTTGGTATGTAAACAACTGAGAAGAAAGAAATTAATCTCTGTAACGCTGGAGCTGCCTTACACAGAAAGGCAGTGGTACAAGACTTAAGGGACAGGTAGAGAAGCTGAAACAGTTGATGCTGTAATACAAAGGGCTTCAGGTATCTGGTTTGGTATGCATTACAGGGAAACAAGAGCTAGCAAAAGTCACACAGGCTGTAAGCCAGACACAAATTCTCAGTTACAGGGCTGCCCAGGTAGAATCTTCATTTGCACACATACATATACGTGTATACATAAATATATAGGGGGCTACAAAAAGGGAGCAAATTGAGACTTACAGGCAGATTTCTGCACTCATATGGGAAATCTGTATGAGAGAAATACTGCTTCTCCATGGTAACTCTGGAAATGTTTGTGTTCATTCAGCTCATTTCTCACATGCTATATGAGCAAGTAAATGTACCCACCTTGCAGCTGGTATATAGAGGTGTGGTTTGTTTTTCCCCGTGTGGTTAAAGGTGTTCTGTTTGACAGTTTGAATGGAAAGTGACTGGGTGCCCTTTGTTTCTACCAAAACAGTTGAAATTGAATGACTGATGGTCTGTTTTTAAATAAAGGGGAAATGTTTCCATCACTAAGCAATTTTAAAATGAAATTATTTTCATATTCAGGAAGCAGTTGGATTCCATAGTTAACCCTGCTTCAGTTTAGTGTCTCAGTAGGAGGGATCAAATACTATAGAAAAGACAATCAATTTTAGCATGCAGGTAATATTTTACACCAAGTGAATTTCTTATCACTGCACACTATATCACATTAGGATTATTATTAAGGTGCCTCTGTTATTTTTATATCTGATTTAGCAGAGCCTACAAGAGCAGATAACTGGAAAGCATCAGACTTTATGTTTTCATAGAGAAAGTGATTTTATAGTGAATAATTAATTTATTTTAAAAGATAGTATTAAGTTAAGAGCAAAGAATCAAAAGTAGCATGGTCTTGATACTAGAAATCCAATTGCAGATAACACTGTTGCCTAGAATCAAATAAAGTTTGAGGGAGAAAAAAGGTGTATTTTGGACCATCTCTCTCTGAGTTTTTGCATAATTTTGTATTGTGATAATGATTCACAGTCCAGAAAAGGCTTTTTTCTTCCTTTTAAAGGCTTTTTTTTTCTGACAACTTCACCATGCATTACAGTGGTAGCATTTGTATATAATTGCTGACTGAAATGCTTCAAGGGTACAGTGTTTTAATAGCAACAATGTTATTGTTAAAGCAGCAAATTAAAAAGTTAATTGAATCTGATTTTATTTACATGTATATCTCTTACAAACTAGATGCCCACCTTTGAAGACGCTTTGAAGAAGAACTTCAAAGAAGTTAAGTCTGTACTTTGTATTGAGATATGCATGCAAATAAAATCAGATTCTTCTTTCTGAAAACCCTATTCAGTTAACATGAGATGGCAAGTCGGTTCTAAAGGCTTCCAAGACAGTGATGAAAGCACTGGGTTCTTCAGCTTCTATAATTAATTTCAGATGTATTTCACAGGTTGGCACCTTGTACTCATGGAATCCTGACATTGCTGTAGCTTCACCTTCCAAAAAAGAGCATAGTCTGGGACATATCTGTTCATAGGAAGGAAAGTACCTATTGCTGGTTTGTGAGGAGCAGCATAACAAGGTGTGTATGTGTCTATCAGCCAGATAAATGTGCAGAACAAAGCAGTAAAGTTGAAATTATACATATAGTTAATTAACATGAGATTAATATGGATGTAGAATTGCATGGGTTAGACACGTGTATTCTTCTTTAGAGATTGGTGATGGATATGTCCTCAAGAAATGTGACTGAAAGTGTATCAATACGTATACTTACATTGTATGTCTCTCTGCCCCCCTCCCCCCCCCGCTATCATTGTGCTGAGGAAAGGAATATGAGCATATATAAATATTTAGACTTCTGTATTATTACTGATCTGTTTCCACCTCTCTAGCATGAATAGTCCATTGAAATCCATGCTGTTACACAAGAGCAAGCAGTTTAAAACCTCCACCAGTATTATGTGCTTATAAAGTGTTCTTATTGCAAAAAATCAATACGTGATTAGGTACCAAGACATTAAATATATGACCTGCATAAGAACTAAACAAATCTTTTACCTGAATGTGGATGAAGAATAAACCACCTGCTTGGGCCAGCAGTATGGTGATTCAGGCACCCAGGACATAGTGACAAGAGGAGGAAGGAGGGAGAACAGAAGGGACTTGCTGAATCCCTTGGAAAGTGGCAGTCACCCCAAGAACTAGGCCTCTAGGGCCCAAATGTCCCTGGACAGCCCCACCTGTCCCCCACCCCACTGCCCAGGAGTCCAGGAGACCCACTTCAGCTCAGCCCAGGGCCTTCAATTCCTGCCTTAGCTAAGAGTCTCCAGCTCTCTCTTCAGCTCCTGGATGGATCCCTGGAAAATTAATTTTAAAGAATGTTATTAATATATCCACTAGTTAGTCTGGATTTCACATTCACTGTATCATGAAAGTAATAGTGGTTGGAAAGAACTTCTTGAGGTCATAGCATCATGGGCTAATTCAGTTTGTAAAAGATATTATGAGGTCCAAGTCAAAGTAGATCAACTGTGGGAATAGACCAGGTTCCCAGGGCTTTATCCAGTCTCTCTTGAAAAACTTCCAGGATGAAATTTGCACTAATGTCATCTGACACAGCCTCCTGCTCAGACCAGGGCAGCTGCCACATCAGGTCAGCTGTGCCTTTGTCTGGCCGGGCTTTGGAACCTTCTAGAATGGAGACTCTACAAGCCCTGCAGACAACTTGTTCCAGTGGTGAATTACTATCCTAGGGAAGAAGTTTTTCCTTATACCATTTTTAGTTATTTAAAAAGATGCTAATATTTTATAGGTGTTCAGTAGATATAGAAGCTATTGTACACTTACATTTGCCTTCCTCTAAATATTTTGTTTAAATATCTGTAATACACATTAAGATCCCTGTTGCGGTGTGCTATGGCTAGGTTTCGACCAGGCACTGCCGTCTCTCCCCTCCCCCCCCAATATCTGGTTTCTCCCCCAGGAAGGCTCTGTATCCCCCAATACACTGCAAGCTCGCAAAATTCAAACCCCGCACCCCTACGCCATAGGATGTTTGTACCCTCCCCTGCCCCCTCACGTCGGTTTATATGTAACTGTAACACGCCGTGCCAGTGCTTCTCTGGCACGACCCTGGTGCCAAATAAACCATCTGAGGAGCCCCTCCGCGTCGTCTTTCCTTCCTAAGCGCGCCTGTACCATCGGTGGGTTAGGTGAAACGCTGCTGGACCTTAGCCAGCCCTCCTGGGCTCCGAAGCAGCCTGGCTGGCCCCTGAAACCGCGAGCGGACGCCCCGTGCCTCTGCCGGCGGAAACACGGCATTTGGCGCCACAATGTGAGGCTTCCGGACCCCCCCACCATTGCCCACAGCAGCAGGGACTGCAGATGCTCTCTGACGGCTGCGCCCGGGCCGCTGAGAGCCACCGCCGCAGAGAAACAGCTCTGTTCTGCATGCCTGCGAGCGCAGCCCTGGAGCTGCCGGCCCCGGTGGCCCCGCCGGCCCCTGCCAGCCCTGGTGCTGCTGGCACCCTGGCCCTGCTGGCACCATTGGCTCCGCTGTCCTGGGCCCGCCATGCTACACGGCCAGCCTGGCCCAGCCCCGCCGTGCCACCATCCCTGCCCCGCCGCAGCCACACCCCGCCAGCCCCTCCAGGCGCACCCCCGGTCCCACTCTGGTGCCGGCCTGGGTCTGTCGCGGGCACCGTTGCGGGTGCCATGTGGAGTGGCCCCGGCACTGCCAAGTGGGCACCGCTGCGCCATGGACTGCTGGGCCCCGGACCTGCCACACCCGGGGCCCCCTGCCCCGCCGGGAGCTGCGGCGCCGCCACGGGGCAGCTCCACTCCACTGCGGCCGCGAACCACGAGTCTGCGGCGAGATCCCGGCCCCCACCAGGAGCAGCTGCTGGCGTCCTGAGCACATGGAGCCGCCGTGCAGGTGAAAACGCGCGGCTTTTGCCACCACCCCGGAATACCTGTGATCTCGGAACTTGCTTCAGATAGTAGGAAGGGCCCCGCTGGATTTTTTTATTTTTCTGGGTTATTCCTGCGACTAGGAGAGTCGGCTCGGTGTGAGTTGAACCCCTGGAGAGCTCGGCCCGTGGTGTGAGCCGTGCATTGGAGGGCGGGTCCGAAG